>JAUZST010017318.1:0-25000 GCA_034779995.1 Parotocinclus haroldoi
CATAATATGCATATCATTGCACCCTAGTTTTTCTTCTTTTGGGTTTTATGTCACTTGGTAAACTGTACTGGTGCAATATCACCACTAACTAGACTGGATTAAGTGCATCGTGGTTGGAAGGTCTCACATTGAGTGTGTTATTTAGGGTGCACATGTTCGAAATGTACATTTTTTTTTACTTTGGGGCATAAAAATTTAAATTAAGTGTTCAAGTGAAGAGGCTCTACTGCATCATATATCATATGCAGAACATTTTTACACAAAGTGTGCATAGTAACTTCAAGTGTGCATAGAAAAGTTAAACCATGGTATTTACACTAACTAGAACTACAAACTAACGGCAGTCACATGATTTTCTAGGTGATATTAGTGCAAATAGCCAGGCTGTGTGTTAAGCACTAAATCCACTTAGTACAAATAGACCCTGTTGAAAATCTAAGGCTGTATTCACACTGCATGTAAAAGCGGATCCAATTACCAATCGGATTTTTGGAGGTAGGATGAAATTTTCTTTTCTATGTATTCCCTATGCAACATTAGTCTCAACAGGTCATGCTCTTGAACTGATGCACAGCAGGGAATTGTCACCTAATAAGCCCCCTCATAAGTAAACAAACAAAATGAATCCTTCTATAGTGTTTGCTAACCTAACCTGTTGATCATAATGCGTAATGATTGGAAACCCAAAATTATGAGACAAGGACTAAGGACTAATGGGATGCCAGCACGGACAATTTTACACACTTGGAGTTCAAAGAATACTTTTGGACGACCGAGGCTTTTACTGACTTCCTTCAAGATTAAAAAATGACACTAAAATGAATCGAGCACAGGTTGGATTGACTTGCTGCTTAATGAGAGCGGATTACAGCATCTTGGTTGGCCTCACCTTTTTGTCTGATGGCCCATGAGTTTTGCAAAGCCATTTGTTAAGTGCTCATGGCCAAGCACATCAAGCTACTCCAAGCTCCGGGGTGTTTTAAGGCTTTAGGGAAAAGTAAAAAGTCATTAAATCTGATATGGCTGTTCAGACTGAGGTCACATGCTCATTTGTAAAATATGTGTTGAATTAAAGTACCACATTCAGAGGATGCCCAGATCAGAATGTGTTTTTTTTTTGCCATTCACACTGCCATGAAAGAAACAAATCCAGAGCACATATGGTTTATTTTAGCTGCTGTGTGAACATAGTCTGATTAGAGTGTTTTACAGTTTATTATATGCTCCATGTTTGAAGCCAGCTTTTTCCTGGTCAGTATAGCAGTGAGGGTTAAGGAACCTGTTCTGGAAAGCACAGGGTAGCATACCGGAAGTATTTATCTATAAAGTACTACAGTCATACTGAAGATGTTAGGCTGGACTTTACTATAACAATGTTTAAGTCCAGGTTAAAAACTGTTCTCTTTAGACACCTGATTGTGTTTTTACCTGCACACTGCTTTTTTATTTTAAACTGTTTCCTTATGTTAATGTCTTTAACTGTGTTTTAATTGTACTTTTAACTTAGCTTAATTTTTTTTTTATTTCATATTATTATTATTATTATGTTTTAAATCTGTAAAGCACTTTGAATTGCTTCGTGTATAAATTGTGCTATACAAATAAACAAGGCTTTGCCTTGCCTACAGTCCCACGATCACAACTCAACCTTGTAAACTGACCTTGTAAACTGAGGTTAGCATGTCTGTGACAGCAGCATAGTGATAAAAGACATTTTTTAAGTAAAGACATTGCATGGCAACAGTCTTATGCACAAGTCTGGTCAAATTTCCGTTGATCGTCTAAATAAAAAAAACATTTTATTTGCTTCGGTTATTAACATTATTGCAATTTAAATGATTTCCCTTGCTTGATGCTGCTGCTATTTGCTATTTTTGAGCTTCTTGATTCTGAGATAAAAATAATTGGTGACTCTCAACCAAGTCTGTAGTAGCTCAGAAGTAGTATAAGTTTTGCACTGAAATATAATCTGTGGATCTGTTCTTACATATGTCTTAAATATCATAGGTCATAAATATCAGCTTGGTCTTTATGATGCTTTTCTACTTGCTCGCTTTACTGTCAGGAATTGCTTCTGTGCTTGCTTTGTAACCAAAAGACACAGGACACCCTTTTATTTCAGAAACAAAAAGGAAATGACATATCTGAACACCCCAGCAAGTAATGGGTGAGGGTGGGTATCTTTTAGGCTATGTCCAGAACATGGCTGCCATCTTGAAAGCCGCCATATTGGATTAAGGGCAAGTTTCCCAATGTGAAAGTGGTTATGTAGCATCTCAAAGAAGACGAGAATTGTTTCAGAAATCAATTGCCGATATCAGACCAGCGAAATCTCTTGAAGTTCATAGGTAATCAACACAGAAAGTTCAAAATATTTGTTCTTCATTACAGGTAACTGAAGATGGAATTGATGATGCTGATAACGGGAAACATAGCTGCTGTATCAAAGCTGCACACTTCAACAACTGACACTATGTTTGTGCCTCTCTGCTTTTTTAGCAGAGGTTAATATCTGATTAACATCTGAATCATATTCTTTAGTAAAATAAGATAATTAAAATAAATATCTTTGGTTGAAAATTGAAAGTGCCTTCTATGCAATTGTATAATTAACATAACATAATTTGGTTTCACAGGTTCCTAAACATTTGCATAAAAGTAGGTTTTTAGAAAAAAAACCAAGTCTATTTTCATGACTCCACTTGTACATAGCATTAACCTTTGTGTGTGTGTGTATGATGGGTGTGTATATTCTTGTGAGCTTGTAACGTTGCATGCTTGTAAATTGGTGTGTGGTTTCATCTGTAAATCTAGGATTGTAGACCACTGGTTATGAGAGAGAGAGAGAGAGAGAGAGAGAGAGAGAGAGGAACGAGAAGGGAAAGTAAACGAACATCGAACATGGCCACTACACAAGGTACTGGGTTAGGAAAGAAAGAAAAGAAAAGGGCAATGAGAGAAGGGGAAGTGGGAGCTGTGGGTTTTATGTTCATTGTGGTCTTTACCTTTTTGATCCACTTCTATTCAAGCATCGGAAAAGGAGAGAGAGAGAGAAAGTGAGAGGAAAAGAGAGAGAGAGAGAGAGAGAGAGAGAGAGAGAGAGAGAGGAAGAGAGAGAAAGCGAGAGAGAGAGAGGAAGAGAGAGAGAGCGAGAGAGAAAGAGAGAAGGAAATAGAGAGAAAGACAGATAAAAAAACAGGTGCAGGAAAAAGAGAAAATTGAGATTCAATAAAAAGTTGTCCTTTCTCTCGTGTTTAAAATCAAGTTATTTAGTGATTGTGTTGTGCATTTGTGCACATGTACATGTGTGTCTGTGTGTGTGTGTGTGTTTGTGTGTGTTCATGTTGGCTCTTTAGATAGAGGATGACTCAGGTGAAAAATGAGGAGGGAAAATGGCCTCAACTGCTTTTAACTCTGTTTCAGTAACCCAGGTTTGATCTTTTTTTGTGCTTACACAGCAATCACACTTCTTGCCCCCATCTCATCCCCAACTAACCCTCCCTCTCTCCCTTCTTTGGCCATCCCGCTGTCCTGCCTCTTCGTCAGCTTCAGGCCCTGTGGAGGAAAGTAAAGCTGTAAAGTAGAGTCTCAGGGTTCCATCCCATCAGAGCTGTAAAGAAAAAGAGAACAAGAGAGAGAGAGAGAGAGAGAGTATGTGAGAGAGAGAGAGAGAGAGAGAGAGAGAGAGAGAGAGAGAGAGAGAGGGGAGGTGTGTAAAACAGGGATAAAAAAGATGAGAAAGAAGTAATTTCTCTTTTGAGACTCTAGATAAGATTATCTCTCACCGTCTCTCTCATCTCCATAGTTATAGAGGTGGCACTGTAGTGAATTACAGTATAAGATAAGTAGTGTAGTGTTAAATCAAACACAACTCCTGAGTGGTGCATGTGTAAAACCTTCACTATTAAACATGTTCTATTGTTCTGTGCATCCAGGGGTATGACTGGTCTTTGGTTGGAATTGAGTTTTATATCGGCTGTTGGTCAAAGTTAGCCAATCTTGGTTGACTAAGCCCATGTACAGTTACCCAAACCGTCCACCATAGTCACCCAACCTAATGTCCTAACGTCAAAGTCGAATTCTATAGTCAGTGTGTATCACTGAAGATGGTGTTCTGAACGATGTCTTGCCTCTAAATGCGTCCTAAACTTTATTGTATTGATTACCGTGCGAAGTAAGGATCTAAAAGAAATACATTATTAAGTCACTTTTACACAGTACTAGTACTTCAGAGAAGTACGTTTTCAGACGTGCACCTACAGCAAGCAAAATGTACCACATTGGGACCTGAACTCAGGTGGTTTGAATGGTCTTATATTGGGATCTAAGCCCCTTCATCCCTCAACAGGAATGTTCAGGGTTAAGATTATGGGAAATAAATAATAAAATAAGCATAATGGAAAGAAACAATGTCATGTTTTATACTTTCTTATTCACAGCAATGTGGCTTTAATGACTGCTTGATTTAAATAGAAGGTTAAACCAAGTAAAACCAAATGTCAAAATAAAAATGTCACATATACAGTTTTTTTCATTCCAAGGGCTTATAAGGTTACATGCCTATTAGAGGTACGACAAATGTTGGCCAAACTTTTTCATCAGGAAAACAGAAGTAAACAGCATCCGAACAGGAACAAAGGCTTGAACCCGGTGTTACAAACAAACTCTGAAAGCACATGGCTTTCAGAAAAGGGTGTTTAATACAAGAAGCTCTGAAAATAGTCCAAAAATTAACATAGAAATTTAATGCAAACGCACAATGTAATACTAGTAAGAAAGTCACTTTAAAAGTGATGTATTTTGGTAATGAAGTTGTACAAGAAATAATGAAAAACACTGCTTTTGTTTGCTTCTCTGTCCTGTATGCACACTTACATATAGAGCAGCAGCAGACCAACGGTTAAAATGTTGACTGATGTGGCAAGGGGTAACTGATCGATAATGGATCATCATGTGTGCCACTTAAAATTCAATTGGTAAAAAACAAATAAACAAACTTTCGGGTTTCTAAATGTAGATTTTGCCCAATAGTTAAGTTATTACGTTATTCAGTTATCACAGTCAGACTAGACAATCTGCATCTAGACTTTTGTGAGTGTCGTTTCAACTGGATTCAGCCCAATGAGCCATATTTGCAGTCGTCCCTTTTCTTAGACAAAAAGTAGAGTTTGATGTAGAAACAGAAATGTAGTCATTCATTCATTATCTTCCGTTTAATCCACACGGGGTTAATGCCCACCCGGCAACTCTGGGCGCAAGGGCAGAAACAACCCGTAAACACACACATATTCACACACTAAGGGCTACTTTATAGACATCAATGAATCTAACGCACGTCTTTGGACTGTGGGAGGAAACTGGAGTACCCGGAGTAAACCCACGCAGATATAAAGACATGCAGACTCTACACAGAAAGGACCCAGCAGCTCCACCCTGGGTTTGAACCCAGGACCCGGCTACCCACCGAACCACCGTGCTGCCAAAATGCAGTCATAGCAACTGGAAATAATTATATTTGATTTTACCAAATTGGTTTAGCGATCATCTTGCAAACCTTTTAAGCCTCAAAAGACTTTGTGTTTTTGTTTTGTGTGTGTTTCAAACATCACGCCAAATGAGGCAGGTTTTAATGAGAAAACAATCCAGCTGTAACATTTTTATCAGTTTTATATAAGGGCAAAAGCCATACAAAAAAAAAGCTGGCCACGGGCCTCTAAGGGTTACTTATAGGAGGATTTAAACTAATTGGAAACGTCACTCCTTAACCATGACTTAATTAGAAGAGGTAAAGCGCTAACTCCTAATTTGTAAAATATCGACCCGGATCTAATCGTCGACTCAACTCAAGTTCATTATTACGCATGTGCATGTATGTTTCATCCTCAGAGACGTGGAACTCCGGATCGTATTGAGCCAGTTCCTTTATCAGTGATAACAGGCCTGAGCTCATGCAGGGACGGGACGAGAGAATAAAAGAGAGACATGAGTGTGATGAAACGGCTGAGTGTTTGGAGTGTGTGTGTGTCTCACAGGCAGTGACGATTTCTCATCATCAGATATGACTGTGCATCTGGTATGTGTGTGTGTGTTTTTTAGAGAGAGAAAGAAAGCCGGGCAGAGGAAGAGGTTGTGGTAGCCTAGTGGTTAATGTAACTGGACTTTAGCCCTGACAGTCCTGGGTTCAAATCCCACCTCTGTCAAGCTACCACAGTTGGCTCCTTAAGCAAGGCCCTTAACCCACCATTGCTTGAATTGTAAAACTGTATGAGTTGTAAGTCGCTCTGGATAAGATCATCCGCTAAATGCCGTTAATATAAATGTAAATTTAAAATTATGTTCTAGCCATGGCAGTTCACTGCTAGCATGGAACTCATGTGAATGTGTTAAACACACACACAAATGGATGGTAAATGGATTTACACCTACTGAAAAAGAATGCACCCAGATGGAATCCTGGGTCGCTGTGTTAGTTTGCAGAGCTATGCTGCTATGTATGGGACCGTATCTACTTTCGTAACGAATCTGGGATCCTCGCCGTGAGCAACCTTCCTACCTTGTTCGGCTGTCCTCGCCGGTCGCCATTACATAGCTATCAGTGAGGCGGCTTATATCCATTATCCTGATGATGTCCTGACTCCAAAAAGCTGCTTCACGTCCTATAAAGGCGTGGTTTTTGGCGCTGTTCGGGGTCAGGTCATCATCATTCTACCGGTATTCCATCTCCGTTCGGTTCGCTCTTCTGACCATCGGCGAGCTCGCACCTTTCCACGGCCCGAGAGACAGTGGTAATGTTCCGGGGGCTTCTGGTACCAATGGACCTTGGGGGAAGCCCCAAGGTAAAATTAGTTTGTTAGGGGCACTTTGAGGGTTTTCCCGTCCCCATGGGTCGGCACGCACCTAGCCTTACTGGCTTCTTCGCTTCCGAGCTCACACTTGCCCTCTCGCGATCTATTCGCCGACTTCATTCTCGTGTTCTGGCGCTTCGGCGCCTTTTGTGAGTTTTTCACATTTGCGTCCGAGCTTATATGGCGCTTCGGCCACTTCCGCGATTTCTTCACCCACCCCACCCCCCCCAACGCTACTTGAGCTTTAGGGCTCTCGCTCACCTGGTTGCACGTTCGAAGTATATGCTTATTTATATGGTTTTTCCTTGATTGCATACACACTCGAGCTTTTGCTCGCTCCCTGGCATTTGGACTATGCCTGCCCCGATGGGCGCTTTGTGCGCCCTCTCGCAACTAGTTCACGCGTTGCTCCCACTCGGGATGCAATACTGTGGTGCGCCTCTTTATCCTTTTGGTTTTTTGTGTTAGGAGCCTTACACTCTGCTCTTCATCCCTTTTCAGTTGTTCTGTATTATTTCCCCATTCTTATTATACGACGTGGGATACATCTATCCTGCATACCTGGGTCCTACTAAAAAACACCACATCTTGTAACAGCCCCCAACTGCTGCTGTGATAATCTGGAGAGCCAGACAGTTGGTCACCCCTAGTAGCGAGGACACTAACAACTTAGCGATACATGCAAGACATGGCAGGCCTCTCATGGCAGGGTTTCTATAACAAGAAGCAGGATAATGATCGTCCACACACAGCACTGGAACACTTCCATGACTTGCCAGAACAATTAAGCATTTATGGGATCATCTGTGTCACCAGCTTCGACGACCAACAAGTGTTCAGGATCTACAGGCAAATGTGCAGGATACCATAAAGAACCGGCATGCCAAACTCTATCTCATGTTGTATCCAGGCTAGAGGCAGCGGCCTCCTTACAATTTAGGTTACAAAATACAGTTTGTTTTTTTTCCAATAAACTTATCCTTTTGCTCTAATATTGTAATCACTTTCATTTATCGTCATTATATTCATACATATAAAGATACATTTGATTCCTACTTGGTGAGCTATTATTATTATTATTGTTGTTGTTTTTGTCAATGAGTATATTTAAAGCATCGGGGATATACTGTCAGGATTGAAGCACCCATCCATGTTCATTAAAACGTGCAAGCTCTAAGAGGTAAGACGCAATCTAAAGGAAGCTCTACAGACTACAACCAAAGCCAAGGATCAGATTTAGGGCACTAAGGTCATTTTAGAGGGCCGTTTTTATGTTTTGTGTCCCAACATATCATTGTTGCTGGGAAGCCTAGTTCCAGGACAAAGATGAACAGTGTGCCAATCTATCACAAAGTTGGATAAGGGCTACTGTAGCATCGTTGGGGGATCATTCCCAGTCCGACCTCCCCTTCTCAGGAACAGCCAGTCATGCTTGTTTTAGCTTTAGTCTTGAGATGACTGGGCCACCCAAGCACTATAGAAATATCAAATCAAATGGTAAAAAAGAATCTTAGTCTTTAGTGACTTTAGTGATGGTGCTTACAGTGCAAAGCTGTAATCTATCAGCCAGTTTTTGACTGCATGTCCCTTCGTTCCTTTGTTTGGATGCTCACTGAATATTATCAACAAGACACCCAGACTTTAAAGATCTTCTGCAGACTGTAGACTCTTCCAGTTCACCTAAACCCATTTCATGCTCTCACAGCTACTACCCTCGGCATCTGAAACAGAATACTGCTCAATACGCTTTTTCAATCGGCTAGAGATGACTCCTAATCTAGACGTCTAGTCTCAACCAGAAAAAAAGATCTCTCATTTGATTATGGGTTCTCTCAAACATCTCCCTGCATGAATCTGAGGGAGTTTTCCTTCTTACTGGCTTTTTATGAAGGTATCAATGAGTCTTGTTAAACGCACTACATGCCGAAAAACAAATAGAAAAAAATGAAATGGCTTGTTTTAGAGCATGCGCTTTTCAATTACATTATCCAGACATACTTTGTTCCTGAAAATGAATAAAAGGAACCCTAGATTTCTTATCTTACATTTTATGGAAATACGCCTAGCTCATTGTGATATTTTCAAAACTGTTCGTACCTTTACTGATGTGGCTTAAAATAATGGTGAAGGTTCAATCTATCACTCTCACTCACTCTTTCACTCTCATGTGTGTCACACCTAAGGAAAAAAAACATTTTCAAGGCACTGACCTAAAGGTTGAACAATAATAAGGGTGTTACATCATAGTGTGTACCTGACCTATTCACACCTATTTGCCTATATTGGACTACGGCGGCCTAGAGGTTAAAGTACTAGACAATCCCACCTCTGCCAAGATGCCACTGTTGGATCCTTGAGCAAGGCTTTAACCCACAATTGCTTGGATTGTAAGTTTGTATCATGTTAAAGCCGCCCTGGATGAGGGTCTCTTCTAAATGAATTCTTAAATCAAGACATTGTCTTATCGACATTCCAGGAAAATACGTTCTCCTAAATGTTGCTCTTAAACGTCAATGTATATTTTTGTATTAATGTTGAGATCACAGGAGTGTTTCCCAAGGGCAATGACACAGCCCAACACTATGACAGACCTTGGTTTTTGGACTTATTGTTGTTAACAATCTAGACGCTTCTTTTCGTTTTCGTTCTTTCCAGACCTGAAATACTGATTCATCTGACCACATTACAAACTTACACTGTGTGATGGTCCATCCCAGATTGGAGCTCCACGCCCACAGAAGTCAATGCCTCTTCTGGACAGTGTTTGTACGCTTCTTTATTCGATATTTTATTTATCTGTTATTATTTACTCAGTTTCTGTTATTGGAACTATTCCTACAAGCTTGTATGACTAAATAAATTAGTTTTATTCTTACACTTTACATCTAAACCACCCAAGGAGGTCGGATCTCTTTTTGAGTCTCCTCCCAAGGTTTCTTCCTTTTTTTTAGGGATTAGGGAGTTTTGCCTTTCCACTGTTGCCCTAGGCTTGCTCAATTTGGGATAGGAACTAGAAGGTAATCTAACAGTGTAAGAGTGCTTTTGAGACAATGCTCCATTGTAAAAATGTCCTTCGATTGACTGTAAAGGGAAAACTAAGCAAATCCCAGATATGTCTTTCAATATTTTCTTTAAATGTTTCAATAATTTTCAAATGCATTTGTTCACTAACTGAAAATCCTGCGTCCCCCTTTGCTCATTAAAGACTCAACCATTTGTTGTTGTTGTTTTTTGTTGGCCTCATTCATAGTCCTAAATCATACCATCCTAACTTGTGTTGAAATGTGTTGCAAGCCTGAGATGCAGGGAGGGATGTTTATTAACAAGTTTTGCATTACTCCAACCCATTTCCCAGTCTGATAAACAGGTCCTTGTGTTTGTCTATCAATAAAGTGTGTGTGACCAAATTAAGAACCAAATTACTAAAAGCCAAACTAATATCTTCCAATGTCTCACAGTTCAGTCTATCCACTTACTGATCTCAGAACGAACCCATCTATACCCAATAAATAATAATACCCATAACTTCTTACTGCTAGGAATAAAGCGGAAGGTGTAGGTAGAGGCAAAATAGCATTCACAGATCAACTCTATAAACGTTACACTGATACACATGCAGGATGTGCAGAGTTATATTTCTCAGGATTCAACTTTAGCTTATCATTTGATCAACTGGGCTGGTGCTTTGAATACCTCGTAAGTTACAGTGGGACGACGGATAGCTAAGTTTGACGGTATTTATACCTAAGACAGCTGATTGTTTGTGAAGTAAATCTGATATGCCAAATGGTGTTAAATGAAGCTGAAATTTGGGCCAGCTCTAAATACGTATCAATGCAAACTAAATCAGCATTTGAAAGGTGGTTTCAATTGCACTGTTTGTGTCTGATAAGAAGGCTGTGAGGGTGATGAGTGGTGGAAGAAATCCTGCACTTTATATCATGCTGAGAATACAGCTGCCAGAGCCATTTACAATTCTCTGTCTGTGTGTGTGTGTGTGTTTTGTATTGTATGAACCTCTTGGTAAACGGGCTGATGTAACCTTACAAGGTCGTCCTACACACACACACACACACACACACACACGCACACATGCATATGAGCTTCTTATGAGGCCATGCTACTATTTCTCTGTGTGACCTGGTTTAATAAAATACTAAAAAGTGTTTTCTCCTTCAGGCAGAAAGACAGCAAGTGAGAGAGCAAGGAAGCACGAGCAGGAGGAAGAAAGACAGGGGTGAAAATAACAGTGATAGAGGCTGCATTGTGGGTAGTAATGGGTTACACACAGGTAGTTCCTGCTTTATGATACGTTGTGTTGAATGTAGCGTAAACCAAGGAGGTATACTGTATATACCATAGTGTAGCCTACCTTAAACATGTTTAAAACATTTACGTTAACCTACAGTCGGACAAAATCATTAGCACAAAGCTTATTTTACAGTAACGCATTAAATATCCCATGTAATGTTATTGTCGAGACCACGGCATCACCTTTTTTCTTTTCCCCACCACGTCACTCCCCTACATCACACACACTTCTGATTTCCTGATTTAGAACGGGAGGGCATCGTACTGCGCATGATTCAGCCATTTATTTAACATGAAAAAATCCTAAGGCATTACAGTAAAAAGTACTTAACATAAAGTAATTCAATGACTGGCACAAATGCATCCAATAAGGTACTTATACGATGAGTTACAATGGCGTTATAAATCAGTGGAACCTCAGCATTCAAACGCTTCTATGCAACCAATTCGGACACCAAATGGTCAGATCGACTTTTTTTTTCTTAATGTAACAAGAATTCGAACAATCATTCGGTAAAACCTGCGCAAGTACGACCCAGCGTGTCCGAAACAAACTGGATTCTGGCTTTGAACAAATTGAATTTGAAACAGGTTTCCGGAAGCAATGAACTTGGAGTTCCAAAGTTGTTCCAGTGTATTGTTACTTGCTTATCAAACTATTATCGTGCAGCGCAATGGCATTACGTCACACAGTTCTTATTGCTGCTCACAAAGATGAAGATGATGAACATATGGGACTAACAGGGACAGGATCCGGGCGGAGCCGAACAAAGGAGCGCCGGGAAGACAAAACCTCTTGTGTTATTCAGCGTTTGCAGTTTCTGCTTCCATCTGTTCTGAAAATGATGCACAAACAACTCACACGTACACACACAGGTCCAGATGACAGCGTTAGGTGTGCGAGGATGTGTGAGCTGTTATTTCTGTGCCCTTGCTCCGAGCCCCCACCAGCCAGCAGTCTAACTACACCATCCATTACTCACACCCTAACCGGGTTCACTAATGAACAGGCAGCGCAAGACCTTAGCCACAAAGGCACGCGCACAGCCGCTCACACCTGAGCAGGACAGCCAGCTATCCGACTGCGTCTCACGCGGCACAGTGCGTCGCATCATTTGCCGTACCCTCCCTCTCCTCTCTCCTTCTGTCTGTCTTTGGTTCAGATTAATAGTGCGAGGGAGGAAAACATTGGCGGACGGTTCACACTTGTCATCCTGCACACGCTCACATTTAGGAAATCTGCAAATAATAGGGCTTAATACATATTAATGAATTCTCAATTGCCACGACTTCAAAGCGTTCGCTATCACTGAGATGCAAAATTACACAAAACAGGGCTTCGTCCCCGGCACGTGCGTCAGGACGATGCGTGTCAAAATAAGGCAGGAGTTCGGCTTGTGTTCAGCATGATGGCTACATCTCCAAAAACGAACGCTCCGTTTCTGATGCAATAAGATCGTAAACAGAGGAGCTGGAACGGCAGGGCTCGAGGACGTGTCTCAAATCCAAAACTTTAATTGAATTCTTAAACAAAACCAGAGGCTAGAGCCTAAATCAGAAGCCAGGGGGGTGACGGTGCTAAAGGAAACCTCGACGTGAAACATGAAGCCCAGCCTCCTCTGGGTAAGACCGGAAAACAGGATTATGTTCTTAAGAGTACTTGTCTGGCTGAATATGGACATCGAGTGGTATTGCGCATGAGACATTTAGTACAGCATGTTGTGAATAAGGTAGTAAAATGGCTTTAGTTAACACTCGTCCCTGCAGCAGATGAAAATCGCTGGGTGAAAACAAAAACAGCCTCTATTGTCATTATACAAATGCACTGTTATATAGCGCAAAAACATTTTTCTCTTTGCCTGCCTGCAGCTAAGCCAGGGTCAGCCAAAGCCAGCAACCCTGGAGTAGGGAGGGTTAAGGGCCTTGCTGAAGGGCACAAAGGTGGCAGGTTTATGGCTGGGAAGCAAAAACCCAACCTCCAGTTCACTAACCACTAAGCCACTGCTGCCCTCAAAGCTTTACGTACTATTCTAGAAAAAGTACGTGCTTTGTTTACGAGCTGCACGATCGTGAATATTAAACAACCACAAATCTGTTTAGATCAGATTAGATAAGACTTAGATATTGTTGGTAGAAATGTTTGTTCTCTGACATGTTTCTGACACTCAGTATATCATGGAATTTACTCCAGACGCTCTATACCAAAATAAAAAAGTGGAACTGTGGTAGCACATAAGTTATTGGATTCTATAAGAATCAAATTGTAAGTCAGTCTGGCTAAGGGTTTCATCATAGTCTGGTCACATGTTCAAATCCAGATTTCGGGAACAGTTCTACAGGGATTCACTCCAGGAGCATTACTGAGGTCAGTGCCAAAATGTAACCCTTTATTAAAAAGTACACACATACCCCACGGTATGCACTGTATTTCCACTGCTCCAGAGTACGGTCACATTATGTTTTACAAAAAAATGCAGTATTTATTACATTTACTGTGACTTTAACTGCTTTGGAGACAATATGATCCCAAAATGGCCTCGATCTCTCTGCGCTTAGAGGCATCCAGGACCAACAATTGTGGTGAAATGAATCAGTGTTCCAGATCTTTTTGAGAAGAAATTGTGCCCGTGTGGTCGGGACCAAAGAGAAAAAGGAACACCCAAATTGTTAGGATTGATAAGCTGGGTCAGTGCCCTTGGCAAAGTCAATTTACACTTGTGTGGCGAGAGCATTAAGACAGAAAAGTTCAGATTTTACAGCAGCTGCCTTTATTACTGCATCTTTTCCAGGGACGCCTAGGCGTTTCTCTAAAGGACAATGCAAAACCAGAAGCTGCACACATTACAAAGGCA
This sequence comes from Parotocinclus haroldoi, assembly GCA_034779995.1. Lineage (NCBI taxonomy): Eukaryota > Metazoa > Chordata > Actinopteri > Siluriformes > Loricariidae > Parotocinclus > Parotocinclus haroldoi. The sequence goes on from JAUZST010017318.1 coordinate 14,009, forward strand.
TACCTGCAGAAGAAGATGGTGCGGGCACTGGTCTGGCCTGCCTGCAGTTCTGACCTGCCCCCACTGGAGAATGTGTGGAGAATTTTGTAACGCAAAACTTGACAACGACAACCCTTTACTGTTAGACGTCTTAAGACGTGTTTACAGGAAGAACGGGAGAAAATATACCTGAAGCACCAAATCACTTGGTATCCTCTGTGCCAAAACAGGTTTTGTGTCTCACTTGTTGTGAAAAGAAATGGCAACATCACAAAGTGGTAAATGATTTTTCGTCCCAACTTGTTTTGGAATGTGTCGCGGACCTGAAATACAGGATTGTAGGTTAATTAACAAATGAAAGGAAGCTGATTCTGCCCATACTGCCTGCAATGAAATAATAAAAATGAAAAACAAAACAAACAAATGACTTGCTTTTTCCATATTGTCTCAGCGTTTTCTGATTTTGGGTTGTACATCACTGAGAATACCCACATCTCATGGTTTTCTACTGGTTAGAAAAAATGTCTAAATACTTTTGGCCATGTACTATAGTGACCTTGCCATAGTGTGTAGCAGAGGCAACCCCGAAGCAGATATAAGGCTTATTGGAAGAACTTTAAGATTGAAATCTCAGGAAAGGACAGATCATAGGGAACGGGAACGGGCGATGCATGTGGACTGAGCTGCACTGAGCCGAGGTGAGGCCATACACAGGTCACCTGAAACAATGTGAAGCTGATTACGATGAGACGCTGGCGACTTTTCACTTTACTATTCAACCTGCGATGATTGCCTACATTTTTCAGAGCTGCAGCAGCGTCCTTCAGCACGAGCACGATTACAAAAAAAAAAAAATGGAAAATGTACTTGTTTGACAAGTAAACACCAGAGTCTAACTTTGCACAAAGGTTTGCTTCAAAATATTTCCTTTTAATGGCATGTACATAAGGCTCGTAATAAAGGAAAATGTGCTAGAGGAATCCTTGAGAATGTAGCCAATCTCAGTCATAAAAATTCCTTAAATGATAACCTTTCGTACAAATATAAAGTTGGTTTTATTTATGTTTTAATGTTCTTGACACACTGATTTAATTTAAGGTCCATTTCATTATGTATTACTGAGGAGCAAAACCAGGGCAGACATGTCCAAGCTACAGTCTTATGCAACAGTTTTGGGCACCACTGGTTAAGTTCCACACACCACCGATTTCCTAAATGAAAATAAATGAGCATGATCTTGACAGAGAACACACCTAAATATAGCATATTCTTAACTGAACAAAACCTTAACACATTTCAAAAACAACAGAGGGTCACCTGCCAAAACTGTTCTTAAAATTTTATTTGGATAATAAAAAAAAACACTAAACTTTTTGACTTTTTTAAATTATTTTCCTCAATTGCATAATTTTCTCAGTGTCATAGCTCTTTATATATCCTGCCAGGTGGTACAATTTCACAGACTTGCCAATAGCACAGACACCAAAATTTCTTTCCAGAACAAATCTGAAAAATTCTGGTCTCCCAAGTGCAGCGAATTTACAACGATGGAGCAAAATCATCAATAAAAATTCTTGGCTAAAGTCAAAACTTTAAACACACTGAACTGAAAACCTGAACCCGAAAGCTCTGTTTGAATTTGCATTTCCTCTTTATTTCAATGACACATACTAAACAGATACGTTTGCTATCAATGCCTCACATAAACAGATCTGTTTATCTAATGTCTCTGGAGATTGTGAAACGATCCATGCGGCCGACGCTCACGCCTTACGCCTCCTGCTGTAGCATTTGGGATTCTATCCCAGATGCTTCCACACACTCCAAACCCAACCCAGTGCCAATGGCGATAATTCTCGCAGCATACTAATTCATCACACCTGCCCTGCGTTTCCTTAATCGCGTCCCCTGCCATTAAAACCCCATTGTTTGAAGCCCGAGTCTTGCAAAGTCATACGAGTTTGTTTATCTCTTGTTGCACTTTTGTTTTATGCTCTCTGGTTCTCATTTTCACTGTTTACCAGCCTTTTTCATTCATTCATTCATCTTCCCGCTTAATCCACATGGGGTCGCGGGTCAGCCGGTGCCCAACTGGCAGCTCTGGGCGCAAGGGCAGAAACAACCCTAGACAGGGCGCCAATCCATCGTAGGGCACACACACATTTACACACTAAGGGCTACTTTAGAGACACCAATTAACCTAACACGCATGTTGGACTGTGGGAGGAAACCGGAGTACCCGTGGAAGTAAACCCACACGGGGAGGACATGCTGGCTCCACACACAAAGGACCCAGGCCGTCCAACCCTGGGATTGAACCCGGGACCTTCTTGATATGAGGCAGCGGTGCTACCCCCCCACCGAGCCACCATGCTGTCCTGCTCTTTTTTAGTGGTTCGAAAACTCTGATTTTATTTCTTTGATTATGAAATTATAATCTACATTTAACAGCTAGGCTGCCCCAGGAACTTGGTTCAGAGTCCTGGGCCTTCCAACTTTTCTTCCTCATCATAATTACAGGCTTTTCCTTTCCGCTGTTGCTTCGTCATTCGAAATAATAAAACGTTTCCTTCAGTTGCATTTTAAAACCGGATTTGCGTCCAAATGCGCTGAACGCAAACTCTGCTATCTCTAGTCGAAATAAACAAAGCGAAGAACAACTGGACGCAAGGAACAGAGTTTTTAGTCTTTGTGGTATCGGTGTCACTGTAACCTAAAACCAGAGACAAACGAGGACATGTCCCACTGGACTCTAGAGTGTCTCCGAAATTTTCTAAACAAATAACATAATGGCTTTACGATGACTAATGGGCTTACAACAGCTCAATGTGCTCTCGGAGGATTTCAAAGGACAAATGGTTTAGAGTTTCACTACTCCATCAAATGCGACTGTGACTAGAAAGTTAAGTAACCTTACAAACCGATTGCTCCTTGTAGCATCTGTAACAATCTGCGCTACGTGTATGTGTAACTGCATTCATGTACGCATTCGGTAATTAGATGCTTTTCCATTTCGAGCTAAGAACTGATCATCTACATGAATCTGATCATTTCTTACACAAGATGCCTATAAATTGTTAATTCATTGGATACAATAATTTACATGTAAACATATTATACACTCATTAAAAAAAAAAGAATGAAAGCTTAATATGTGTGAATGTAATGGTGATGTACGTAAGTGATAACAATATAGAGCAAATGTAACTGAAAGGAGGCTCAAATTACCCTGTTGGACTACCTGTAGTCTGGGTACAAGACGAGATGCCGTTGGGGATTGGAGGCAAACAGGTGCTGTATTGTATCCTGTGTCACATTTGCCGATAAATGTTGCGGTTGAGCCTGTAGCTCAGGGAAACCCTTGTTTTGTGTTTTCCTACTGATAAATGCCAGTTGGGAATTCGGCCATGAGAGGTAACAGGTGTGGGAGCGGGATGTCCTGCACATGTTGAGCACACGCTGAGCTGTTAGTGTCCCTTGTATGTGATGGTGCCCCAGTTCAGCATGCCTACAGTTGGAGCACTGTGTCACTCCGCAGATATTGTGTAGATTGAACTTCCAGTGCCACCGGTATCTGGATGGTGGACTATAAAACAGTGGGCGCTTCTCATACCTGTTAGCGGATCAAATGATCCTCTCTACTACTGGTCTGTCTGGGCCGTCCAGAGCCTCACGGTCTATGCATGTCCTCACACATCAGTCAGTCAGAACTGTCTGAATGACCAACAATTTGTCAAAACGACTATGAAGCTTCTTTCATTCAAATGATGCCACCCCTCATCAAGTCTGTCACCTGGGCAAAATGTCTTTGAGTGTGTCATAGAGGCGTGTGATCTCTCCAAGTGGAATGCTACCCATAAGCAGCCTCTGAGAGCCTTTTCATAGGGCAGCAGGTGAAGTACTTTTCCAGTCTTGCCTTAGACCAATAACGGAGCTGGGGGTTTACAGTTAAAGATGCATGGTGATCTGGGGTTCTGGGTTTATGTCTTCTTGCCTCCCTAGTACAAACTCAGGTTTGTTGATTGCTGGTGAGGTGGGTTGCTGTTGTCTCACGTGATCCCTTTTGGCTTTGTTACCTTCTGGTTCTCGTCGTTCTAGCTATGCTGCTATAATTAATGATGCCGGAGGTTGATGCTGCACATGGCATCAAGATATGTGATTATAATCAATAAGTAACTACATATTCTCTTTCCTCTCCCAGATGCTGTTCCGGTACCTGTTCCAGACCTCCAAAGGACTTCCCGCTGAAGATTCAGATATCGTGGAGTGACTCGATATCATGTGTATTGGACAAAATATTTTCCGATATGCATATTTTAAAGTTATTATATTTAACTGTTTTATTTACTTAATTCCACTATTAATACAAACATAACTATTTCAGTTACCATCTAGGGAGCATTGGTCCTTTTTTGAGTCTTTGTCCTCCCAAGCTTTCTTACTTACACTTTTAAGGAGATTTTCTGTGCCACTGTCACCCTTGGCTTGCTCAAATGTGGAACTGGCCTTTTAAGATAACACAATGTTGTAAAGCCGCTTTGAAGCAACGTTCCATTGTAAAAAGCGCTATATAAATAAATATGGCTTGACTTCATGTGACTATTTATATGTGCTCGGGTGGCACATGGAATACCTTTGTTTTCATACAGCATACATATTCACAAAACAGAAGCTAGCAGCTAACTACCTAACAGATGGGCTGTATCTCTTTCTCTTAATTAATGACTGAATATACATATTTATGGACTGTCGCCACCTGTTGCTACGTACAGCTCGTGACTCCTTTTTTCCACAGGATCATGCCTGACCCTGCTCACAGCAGGCCATTCCAGTGATGGATGAGGCTGTAGAATCAGGTGAGCTAGTCTGAGAAAATGGTAAACCAACCAGAGTGCATATATTTAGACCCCAAACGAATACCCTCACTTAAAAAAAAATCAAAAGTTGACTTCTGTGTTGGCTTTGGAACCGCATTGACGCTGTGTGTGGATTTCCTGTGGTTGGTAATACAGAGACAGTGGGAGCTGCCCATGCTTCTGAACACATCTTCATTATGGTCGCCGTGTACAGGTGGCCGAGACGTTTACCCTATCAGAGCTGTTATGGACAGTGACAGAACAGAAAGGACAGACTCTGTGGTACACCTCTACACATACAGTGTGTGTGTGTTTACAGAGCAATCCTCGCAGCTTGTCTGTCTCCTTTCTGAGGATTTGTGGGCCAGTGAGTTTGAGTTCTGCTGGCAATTTGTGACTGTTTGGATCATATTAACGACTCTAATGTGTTTGTGTGAGTGTATGATGGAAAGTGAGAATTAGTTATGGCAGCCATTTTGAGTGCCTGTCCAGGCTGTCACTATGTAGTTCGCAGTTTGAGGTTCATGGTAACATGGAGGATGTGTCCAACACACAAGGAAACAATGCAGTGCAGGTGTGCACAGTTTAAGTTCTTTCTGCTCTGTGTTGAGAGAAATGGTCAATGACTGGATTTTCACAGGAAAGCTGAATGCAAACGAAAGGAACGGTAAACGTGTCTGTGATATCAATGAAAACATGAATGGAACGCTACAATTTAGACCGTATCTCTAGCCTGAACTGTTCTATGCATCTATCTTCAGGAAATACACGAACACTGGTTCCTCAGTTAAAAGCACACACAACGTAAAACCAATATACGGTTCTCGACCACCTCTGAACCCAATTTCATTTCCCTACGCATTTTCACTGGAAAAATGTCTCGTCTATCGTCGTTTGCTCGGTACTCTGTGCACCTGTTTAAAGCCAGGCGACTCGTTTCGACCAAAACTTGAGAATGATTCCAATTCACAGTAGCTCTTGCTCAGCGAAGATCTCAGCTCTCTTTATTGGCTTTTTCTTTATTTTTGCATCTACGATACAATACTGTACCCTTGGTGCAAATGAATAACCGTGGGTCCTAAAAAGGTCAGCTACAAAAGCCAAAAAAAAAAAGGAAAACAGAAATCATATCCTCCGGAACACAGGCTGCAGGTCGTTTAGCAGCTATGCTAGAGCCCTGTGTTCACCAGTAAAATAAGAGTTTTGATTTTAATTTTCAATTTCTATTTATTACTTACTAAACTACATCACAGAACTTTCAACACTCTATTGCAAAGTAAGCGTCGTGTTAACGATTTCGGCCAACTGTTGGCTGATGTAAGTAACTTTCCATGCTAACCACTGTCACTAAAGGTTCCAGCATCTAGCCCGATTCATGTTGAATTGGGAATAACATAGCACGAGGATACACTGTGGGAAGCAGAAAAGCCCGGGGAGGAACTGTTCTGCTGGGAAGAATGGAAACTGGCTCATTTTAGGCATCCATGTGGGTGTTAATATGCCTTCATGACAACAGCTTTCTCAATGACAGTGACCTCCTTGAGCTGGTTAATGCAGAATGCCACACTGCACCCACTGTTCAACAATGGTTTATGGAACACAACAAAAGGTCATAATAGACCTCGGTAAACATTTTGGGCTATCATGGGAATAACCTGTAAAGCAAGCACAGCTAGACTTCAGATAAACTGCTTAGTCCTATAGTTCTAAATGGCTTCCTATTGCAACACTGTGCATGAGATAAGGTCTACGAGTCATGGCAGTATATACCCTATAGAATCCATATACAAGTCATTCTGCTGAAGGTTACCATATCATCAAATATACAGAAAGACGACCAGAGGACTTATTTTTGGTCTTCCTATGGAATTTGGAAGATCCAGATGACAATAATCTGCTGAACTGTGACTTATAGTATGTTATCCCTAATTTTCAGAAACGGGAATATGTTAGGACAGAGTGAAAACTTGGGGACACGACTAACATATGTGTTTTAAAGTAAAGTCTTATGGATTCTGTATGACACAAGTATATAAGGCATAGATGGGATACGGAGTGACAGCAATGCAAAGAACAAAAGCTTTCTGAAGGATTTTAATGATTACATTTAATTATAAAGTGTAATATTAGAGGCCAGGGACAGTTAACAAATGGCGGCATCAGTGTGCAAGATACATTGCTTAACAATAAAACGATTCTTACAATTAATGACATTAATTATATAAACACGGAAAGTCCTGGGGAGGGAAATGGCATCCACTTGGTGGAATGGCTCATGTACTGTATACTGAGCTGAAGACCATTGGGTACAAAAGAAATGGCTTTTGAAATAGTCACGATCATCAAACCTTATGTGCTCATGAGGTAGCTGAATGTAGTTTTTGTACTCACATTTTCCCAAAACGGTCTATGAAACTTCAGTTTGTAGATCTCTCCCCATTTGCGAAGATAAAAGTCTGCTCTTGTGTGGAAATAAGTGCTTGAGGGTGTCGCCAAGATGGCAGCTGAGTGAAGACTTTTCCTATAACGACTTTGCCATTACTACCATCTGAAGCACTTCATTAGCTAAGAGAAAATAACGTGAAATGAGGCATTCACTCACACAACACAGTCTAAGAGGAATAGATCAGCCAAAAATGAAATGTACACTATTTACTTCGCTCACCCCGAATGCAGTCAGTCAAGACATCGACCAGCTTGGCATCTAATGTCTGCTTCTTTAGCTCTGTATTGGACCCACGAGGCTAATGGAGATAACTAGAAATGGAAGTCTATTGTACCCAAGATCCTTTCTGTAAATACATTCCCACACACTCGTCCCAAACCAAATCAAGTTCTTAATGTTCCTCAGACCCACTGATGTAGTTTAGAACACTGTGTCTTACTGTACGAATCTGTAAGAATAAATGGAACCAGCAATTTAACACCAGCGCTCGCCAGATGAGGACGAGCTGTTTGGCAGCACTAACGCTGGTATTTCACAACATCTAGGTTCTGGAGTAGTGGTATAGTAGGGGTATAGTAGCATGTGCGGTTTTTGAGAAAAGCTTAATTGTTTTAACAATGTGCATTTTTGAGTATGTCAACCCCTCAAAAAACAGTCAAAATCCCACTTTTAAGGCCTTTTCACAATGACAAAAAAAAAAAAAAAACGCATGTCAAGTTTAAAAAAACAAAAACTAAAAAAAAAAACCCAAAACACACATATTAATTCCATCCGTCACACTCAGAGTCAGAAAATGGACTGTTATGCTGTGTAAAATACAATTTAACCAGAGCTTGTTCTAATATGCGAATATGAGGCCGGCCAATCAGAGCTTGGTTGTCAAGCAGAAGTGCTCAAGCGATTAAGGAACTGGACTTTGGACCTGATGGGCGAGGTTTCAAATCCCACTGTCACAGTGTCACAAGCTGTCACAGTTGGAACCTTAAGCAAGGCCCTTAACCCACCATTGCTTGATTAAAGAAAATATAGGGCAGAATAAAGCTGAAAGGCTTTAGATTGAAGGGGAAAAGCTCACAGCGACTGTACGCACCCATTTTCTTGTTCATCTAAGTGCATTTTGCTCTGTTCATGTCCACATAAAACACAAACTATAGCTTCCTGCACTAATCTCTGCTCGTATGTTCTTGCTTTTTTTTTTTTTAAGTTGACAATGTAAAGCAAAGCTGGACAGGAAGTTTTTAAAGTGTTTATACAAAAAAAAGTATCAGACTTGGGTGTGATGGTCCCTGTACGTTTCAGTTAACATCTAGGCCACCCAAGGAGGACGGGTCCCTTTGTGAGTCTTGGTCCTCCCAAGGTTTCTTCCTTCTACATTTAAGTAGTTTTTCCTTGCCACTGTCGCTCTAGGCTTGCTCAGCTTGGGATTAGCCTTGTAAGATATTAAATGCGCGACATTAAAAATCGCATCCATTTGTTTTGTGTGTAAAAACTGCGCTCGGTGTGAAAAGGTCTTTAAGAGTTTCCATATTCACTGCATCATGTATCCGGCTATGATAACCTAAAATCAGCTGCACCAAGCCCAGGCCACACCAGAGTGCAGTAACTCTCTCCCTGTTTCAATTGGAAATGCACGACGTACCTCCAAGGAATTCCATGCTGAGGATTCAAGATCCTACAGCGAGTTTATAAGGCAAAATAATGCTGATATACAGATTCTTCACCCTGTTTGTTAAATATTTAATTTATCTGTTAATCTTTCCTTAGTTTTTCTTATTACTACCAACTATTTCTATTAATTTTATTCTTACATTTAACATTTAATCAAGCAGGTTTGGTCCCTTTTGAGTTTTGGTCCTTCCAAGCTTTCTTTCTTATAAGGTTTAGGGAGTTTTTCCTTTCCACTGTCAGGTTTGCTCAATTTGGAGTTGGAACAAAATAGATATTCATTCATAACACTGACAAGCTGCTTTAAGACAAGGCTCCATAGTAAAAAAAAAAATAAAAAAATCGCTATAAATCTCTTAAGGTTTTACCATGACTGAGGTTAAAAATGAGTGAACGAACTGCATCAGTAGACATAATACAGACACAACCAGCCTAGCAGTCTACATGGTTAGATTTAATTCCTAGACGTGACTGATCATGAAAAATTTGAAGCCACTCGGAAGACGGTAACCTCAAATGGCACCTGGAAATCGGCTTACATTACCATCTACTAAGTAACCACGGTGCAGGAAATGTAGATTATGAAAGTTTTTATCTAAAGGCTTCAGTTTGAAGTACATATGATCTGTTTTGCATTGAAAATTATGTCAATAATATTTCCATTGATGTCATTAGTGCACAACAATTAATATCGTATTAACGAGAGCAAGCTTGAGGGTGGCTCAGCGGGTGGCACTGCCGCCTCACAGCAGGCACTCAAGCCTGGGTTCTATCCCGGGTGGAGCAGGTGGGTCCTTTCTTTGTGAAATTTGCATGTCTTCAAAGAGTCTGCATGGACTTACTCCCTGTACTTCAGTATCTAAAAGTCAGTAGAACTAAGAAGTCAGTCAATGGGTACAACAATGGCTGAATAATACACATTTTTGTAACAGAAGATTTTTCTTGAGATAAATGAAGGCTTAACCACCGAGTCGCCCCCGTGCAGTCTCTGGTGGATCAGTGGTTTGAGCCGGCTGCTGAAACGGTAGATCTTGAGCGCCTGGGTTTGAACCTGACGGGGCTTGCAAAGTGATAGGTGCGTTTACAGAGCCTCTACAGAACGAGTCAAAAACGTATTTGCTTTTACACGTCCTCCAGGCCTGAAAGTCTGAGCATTACCATTGTGATTTGTCATAGTAAATTCAATTAATCTCCACAAATCTCTGCAGAGGCCAGCACGATTCCACCCTCCTGTGTTAATTAAAAAAGCGTGAATTGGGGCGGCGGCGCTGTTTGCGTTTGGGATGGGAAGCAGTGTGGACGTCTGGATCTAATTGAGGCTGGTTTCTATTTATTGCCACACGCCAGGGTGCGGCACGTGACTCTGGGAGAAGGATAAGGACGGCCATCCCTCGAGGAGAACGAGCTGATGGAGGAGTGCGGTAATTGGCTCTCCTTTGTCATTTCAGACTGGAAAAAAAAGAAAAACTTTTCATTACAGAGGTCCCTATTCTTCTGCGCTATCCCACTCACGGCACAAACAAAGTTTCCGAGCGGGAGCTCATAAGCTTTTCTTTTTTTTTTACACCACCTCGCACCTCTATTTTAAACTAGCACCCACCGAATACGACGATGGGGTGAAATAAAGCGCTCATGATGGGCTAAATGGACCGTCGAATATAGTTTCGGCTCTGAGTCATCCAGTGATTTCCATACATACAACGTGCTTGCGTGGTAACTTAACACCAGCATGCAGGCTAGCTCGCGCCGTCGTGTAGCGAATCCAATTCTGCCATAGCTAAATAAAACCTCAGCAGAAATATGCACAGCTCAGACTGAATGTGAGAAAAGAGAGAGGGTGAAACTTTATACCTCTATGAATGTATTAACAACAGGCAAAATGCTGCCCTCTACTGTGTAGTTCGTTTATCTGTCTGTATGTTTGTGTGTGTGTTGGGGGTGGGGGCAAAGGTCTTCAAAAACAAACGGCTGCTAAAACAGAACGGCAGCTTGAATTGAAGTGTGTAAGTCAACGACAGAGACGGCAAGAGAGAAAGCCAGAGAGTC
>JAUZST010017318.1:30000-33833 GCA_034779995.1 Parotocinclus haroldoi
GGACCCAGGCTGCTCCAACCCTAGGATTTGAACCCTGGACTTTCTGGTCTATATTCCAGTACCTTAACCACTAGGTCACCGAGTCTAGAACCAGAAACCATGGGAACTGTATTAATAAATAATTAAAAATAACTAAACCCACAGCAGTTGCCTCTAAAGTGGCAAAGTGAATCCCTAAACCATAAAATCCCCTGGTGAATAAAACCTTAACCTATCCTGTTATTCAAAAACTGGACTGCACAGGCAACCTGATAAGCAAATCTTCCGTGATATCTGTTGAAACTCAAACTGCTTCTTCCTTCTCCCCTGTATCCAACTTTATCCAGCAATAACATTTAATACCAGAAGGTCTTACTGCTTTCTGAAGATGCTTGTCGTCAACATGATCAAATATCTGCTTTATATTAAGGGAACTCAAGCCAACAGTCAAAGCATAGACCTTACTAAAACTCTACAGATACTCATACCATGCACAGTTTACACATTATTGATCTACAGGGAATACAGGAAGACAAATCCACATGATCCTTGCATGAGAAAATAACAAACGCAGCCCATTGGCTGAACATTTAAACAAAATGCTATAGTCTGCAGGCAAAAGAGCAACCAGACTCCATTTCTTTAAAAGATAAAGGTCTCCTTTTATAGGCAATAAAGATAACATAGCCCACTGACATGAACCTCTCTGCCTTATTCACAAATCACCTCATAAAAATAACACAGCGAACACAGAAACGCTTGTAAAAGTCAGACAGCAAGCCATCATTGTACTGGAAAACGGACAGAAAATAAACTTGACAAGAATAATCCTCCTCATCAAACTTGCTTACCCTTTCCACAGATTAATAATTGACAATCTCTTAAGACATCTATTTTTCGGCATTTTCTACCCCATATTGCAACAGTTTAATCGGCAAATAAGCCAATAGGTGACGTCTGCCCATCGCAGAACATCTGCCAACCTGGGAGGATGAATGCTGACAAGAAGAAAAACATTTCTTTTTAGATAAAAGCATCCTGTGTTACTACCCCTGGCAGAATTTTTGGACTCACTACGCTTACAGATAGACAGCTTTTGTGGAACAAAGAAACAAATCCCATCTTCTGTCACGCTCCTTGTTGGATTTCCTTCTTAAATGAGTTTAATAATCCTTTCCATTATTTCAAATAACAACACTTTTTTAGGGTCAGTTTTTCTTTGAATTAGCCTAGTTTAACTGCTCATTAAGCTCCGTAAGCCCCCCCTTTTAGCTGATTAACTTGTACACATTAAAATTCATACTATGATTTCATTTAATTCCCTTATTGGTGGAACAATATGCCATTGGTTAAAATAACTGAATTGAATTTGATCATAATTGAATATGCATCATAAAGTCAGAATGTTCACTTATTAAACTTATTAAACATTTTCTACCTTTGATTTGTTTGTTGGCAATGATGTTCAATGATCTTTGAAGTGTGATGATTCCATATTTTGCCAAGGATTTTACTCTTTTTTTTCGAACCTGGTCAGGGTATCCAAGTAGGGTCTGGACCCTGACATGGATTTCACGGTACTCAGGCAGAGCTACACCATGGACAAAGCCCCAATCCATAGCATTAGCTATTAGCTGACATTCAGATTACAAGCCCCACCCACCATTGGAAGCCAGGTCCTCAGAAACTGGCATTTGAATCAGATGGCTCTCAGAACTTCTCCTGATATTAGAGCCAATGTCATTTCCATTGTGCCACTCCGTTCCAAATTGTATAGCTACTACAAATCTATACTCTACTCTTAAAAATGAAAAGCCTATATTATAATCAGCACTAATCAGTGAAAAATGTCTGGCCATAATCTAATATGTAATTATCCTATTAGCCATTAGACATAAGCAAGCTCTCTAGCCAGCTGCAAACAGGTTTAGAAGGGTGTTGTTGGCATAGAAACACCTTTGGTGTGTGTAAGGGTAAACCCCAACAGAAAATGCTTTACACTTCATTTACACTGACACTGCCTCAAGACATAATCCCATTAGATAGTTTAAAACAAAATGTGTTCATGGTCTGTAGACATGAATAATGCATAGTTACAGCACTCGAATGGCACAGCAGTCAAACAGGTTAGTACATCACCTCAGAGAAGGATATTTTAGACCTAGAGGTGCCTCCGGCCTGGCCGACATGCTTCACAGGTTGGCGCATGCCAAAAAAACATCTACAGGGGAATCGTTCTTAGCAAATTGGGGAGGGAAAAAAAAAAACAAGCCTAAAAACCACCACTATGACTACTGGTCAAAATGACTCCATTTTGTATTTTAATATTTAATGTAATGTTTTTCTTTACACATCATCTAATCAGCATAATAATTGGAGTGACTGTCATGGACTTTCTCCACAGTTACGTGACCCAAACCCCATCGACATTAATATGGGGTACTTGAAGATGGAAAAAGCCAAGTATTCAGTAGCATCAGAAGGATTTTGGAAAGGATCATCAGATTTTGCACTAAATTCCTTTTCAGAAACTGTTCATATATGTAAGTATGTTCCATTTAATTTCCATCAGGTCTCAAAAAAAACATTTCAATAGGAATTAAAAATCTGAGGGTTGCACCTGCAAGCACTATAAGCAGCCAAACAATGCTGTAGATCAACGAGGAGAGGTGGGAGTTAAGAGTTCACTGTGCAGTTTAGTTGTGTTAAATGCGCTACACAGCGCATACCTGTTCAGTGATGAGGGGGACAGTCTGGATAATAATCTGACATTTACTGGCACACCTGCCATACAAAGCTTTAACCTCTGTCACGGAAGAAAATCTGTCACTCAGATTAAGCAATGATAAGACTTCTGAAGATGCCAGATTAGCAGGTCATTTCTATTTCTATTCATAGCCCTTATCAGATACTTATCCGGAGGGACTTACAACTGATCCAGTATTCACAATGTATAATCTAATCAGCTGTTGCTTCCTCAAGATCCCAACAGTGGCAGTTTCGCAGTGACGGGAATTAAACCTTAGACCTAGTAGTCCAGTACCTTAATGACTGCATCACCACAATCCCAGTCCAAATACATCTGTAACATGCTCGTTTCTTCTTCCAGGAAAAAAAAAATCTATATTGCAACGTTTACTGTGCTCTGTTACATCAATAAACATTTGTGTTTTTATTTTTTAATTACATTTCCCCCCTCTCTAGATGTCCCTGTAATGTAATGGTCTGCGGCTGAATCTAACTGGACGTTCTAAATTACGCAAGGAGACTGACGCTAGTTGGCTAAACTACAATATGAAAGTCTGTTGGTGACCGAGTTTCCCAGAAGATCCATCATTCACAGAGGGCTTTGGGACGAGGCAGCGTGCAGCGTGTTAAATTTGTTAAAGAGAACACAACAACAGTAAAAAAGATGTGAAAGATTCATCTTCTGCAGACGTTTGTGAAAAGTTGGAGCACAGTGAAAATTTTGTATATGCCCTTTTGAAGATGTAAAGAAGACTGGGGTCATGTACAATATGTCACACGCTCACGCACACACACAGTGTGTCACAGGACACCATTTTATTTTAGAAACAAAAAAGAAAATGACTTATCTGAATACCCCAGTGAGTACTGGGTAAGGGGACCTATTTTTATGTCCGAACACCGCCGCCATCTTGATAGCCGCCATATTGTATCAAGGGAAATATTTTCCAATGGGATGTTGGTCATGTAGTATCTCAAAGAAGATTAGAATTGTGTCAGAAATCGACTGCCACAATCAGATATACTATATATCGAATATCTCTGGTCATCAACAAAGAAAATTGAAAAGTTGCTGTTCGTCACAGATAACTGAAGATGGAATTAAT
>JAUZST010017329.1:0-33832 GCA_034779995.1 Parotocinclus haroldoi
AATCCAAGCCATTGTGGGTTAAGGGCCTTGCTCAGGGACCCAACTGTGGCAGAGGTGGGATTTGAACCCTGGACCTTCGGGTCCATAGCCCAGTACCTTAACCACTAGGCTACCACAGTCCCACAAACAAGACAGCCTACTAAATTTACACGTTTTTACTAGCATGACGTTCACATTTAACAAAATAAAGTGGCCTAATAAGGAATCTGTATTCATACCTCACGTCTGCTCTTATTTATCTATGCCCTGTGTATAGATGTTTTAATAACCTAATGCCTGTCTTTATACCTACTGTCCGGACAAAACAATGGTCAACTGTGACTGAAGCGTACATGGCAGCTTGTAATACCCCCAGAAGCATGAATAACAGCTGTGATTGGATTTGGCATGGACTGGAAAAGTTTCTGGATGTAGCCGACATCAATGTTCAGCTCTAGCATCAAATAATTGCACCGCCAGATTCTGATTTTTGAGAGGACTCGCATCTGGGGGCATCGTGGGCTAGTCCAAATGTATGACTGCTTTGTGAACAGAAGTGAGTAAAGGCCTCTTGCATGCCACTTTACTTCATATGTCCAGAGTATACAGTTCCTTGCAGGGTGGTTTGATAAATGTAGCTGTGGATAACCTGAGTGGACCTCTCGAAGCAATTCTTGCCATAACCTAAGCAATTTTATTTTATTATTGTTTATATCCCCGTATATGTCACATTTTAATGGTCATGAAGTTATAACTTTGAGACTAAGCGCTTGCGTTTGTGTGTGTGTGTGTGTGTGTGTGCGTGCGTGCGTGCGTGCGTGTGTGTGTGTGCGTGTGTGTGCGTGCGTGCGTGTGTGTGTGTGTGTGCCATGCATTCCTGTGCTGCATGTCCTGTAAGTAGCCTGTGTAGGGCTTGGTCCCACCTTGTACTTTGTGTAGTCTTTTCCCACAGTTTGCATCATGGTTGCAACTGTTTGTACTTTTTGTAAGTCACTCTGGACAAAAGCATTTACATAAAGCACAAATGTAAATCTCACCAAATGCCACAGGCTTCATTTTTAAATGAACTGCTTCCTGCACTAACAACCACAAAATCCTTTCACATCAAAACACTATGCACATTGCATTGGGCAATCAAACCCACATGACGCTAATCATTGCTAAGCTAAACATCACAATCACAAAACTGCTACCAGACAGGCCAGATGCACAACAACTTGAGCACTGGTGTCATACAAAATTTGTCCACGTTCTATCCAAAACCTGTAAACATTGGATGTGCTTTACAAATGTAAACACACAAACATGCAGCTTATAAAGCTTTATATAGAACCATGTTTATTGAACTTCTCAGGTGACTCTTGTCCCCAACGGGACCTTGTCCTCTCAGTTGACAAGGCTAGGATCTCCCCTTCTGTCGTGGCAGTCAACCCAGGAGTAACTACGGACAAGCAACTGTCCTTTTCTTCCCACATTGCTAACGTCTCTCGGTCGTGTCGTTTCCTTTTTTCCAACATAAAAAGGTTTCGCCCGTTTTTTTTTCCACAGAGGCAACTGGTTCAGTCCCATATCATCTCGAGACTGGACTACTGCAACTCTGTCTTACCAGGGCTACCTCTGATGCAGAATTCAACTGCAAGACTTGTGTTTAATGTTCCCGAGTTTACACACACTACACCACTTCTCGGCTCTCTCCACTGGCTCCCTGTAGCTGCTCGCAACAGATTTAAAACTCTGATGCTTTCTTACAAAGCTATGGGCCTGCACCCTCCTACTTTGCAGCGCATATCACACCCCGCACTGCACCTCGCTCATTCCGGTCCTCTAGCACTGCTCGAATGGTCCCCCTGTCCCTTAGGGGTATTTATCTAGACTCTTCTCTGTTTTGGCTCCTAAGTGGTGGAATGAACTTCCACTCAATGTTCGAACAGCTGTTCTGCACTTACCTCAGCTAAACCACCCCCCCGGCCTTTCTGTCTCTTAAAAACAACCTTTACAGTTTCAGAAGTGTACTCTTGTTTAGATTCCTGATTATTAGGAATAGATTATGTTAATGATGTCTTAAAGCACTTTTGCAAGTCGCTCTGGATAAGGGCATCTGCTAAATACTGTAAATGTAAATGTATATATTTAAATCTCAGGCATATAATTTAATTATTCCCTTAAAACTGGTTCCATTGGAATCACTAAAGTATTACACTTTTTAGGGAATTATTCCACGTTTTAACCTAGTTGTGACCTTTTTATGATTTCTAAGTTTTCATAGATGTTTATTTCTGAATTCACTGGGTGAATTCACCCTGTTTTGTACACCTTGCTATTGCAGCACTGCAGGAACATCAGGCATGCCTGTAGTCCTCTCATTCTATTTTGTATACTTTTCCATTATCACCCATTCTGACTCAAAGATCTTAAATTAAAAAAAATAAATACTTAATTGTCTCCAGGGCCAGGTTCCTTATCTTTCTGAGAGATATCTCCCTCTTTCCAGAGCGAGGTCATGATAATCTCATACCCCCCTTCAGGTGCTCTTGTACATCATTTTAATTAGTTTCCAGTATCTTAGGACATCTCAAGGCTAATTCTATGACTTCCATTGTCTTCCCGGCTATGCTGTCACAACATTTCTACCTATTTTATTAAACATTCTCAATACATCTCTGCTTAAAAATAATAAAGGAATAATAAGATTCATGCTTCTGATGACAGCTTATTCTGTACACAGTATTGTTTTCATTGGGGTATCTAACAGCCTGAGTCATATTAAAACTCTTCACATGAGCACTTTATCAAGAACACCTGTACACCTACACTCATCTAATCATCCAATTATATAGTGAAATGCAGTAAAACCACACAGATACAGGCCAACAGCTTCAGTTAATGTTTACATCAGTATTCAGAATGTGAGAAACTATGTCAGTGATTTTGACCATGACATGCTTCCTTGTGCCAGGCTGGGCAGCCTGCTCTGCTGAATCTCGATTTCTGCTTAGGCACACAGACACAGTACATTGCCAAAAGTTTGTGGACGCCTCTTCTAATGATTGAGGTTGGCTATTTCAGCAGCACTCACTTGTAACACATTCATAATATAAAACATACATTTCAACAAACAGTGGCATTAAATGATTGTACTGAATAGTTACTCTCAGTATGACACTTTTATAGCTTTCTACCTCCAACAAGTCAGTCAACTTTCTGACGTGCTGTCCTTTAACAAAGTCCACAACTGATATTTGTATTTTTAAATTAAAAACTTGTCTAGTTTGTGTAGAATAATGACCTCTCAGGGTTTTTGAAAATGCACCAGAATGCCAAAAGGGAGCTAGGGCTTAGTTCCTAACATCAGAAGATGACCTACACCCATGTTCCACAATCTTATGGAAAGCCAGAGTAAAGGAATAATGGCAGTTGTAGCAGAAGTGTTGCTACAAATGTCCTGGAAATGTAGGTGCACGATGCGGTTACTTAAAATGGCTCATGCATGTAGTTACTAGACATGTGTTCCTAATAATGGACTGTGACTGTAAGTTCAAGATATGGATACCTAATAACTGACAAATTCAAGGAATTGATATCCAGTTATGGCCAGTGAGTGTAGATCCAATATGTGGATATCTAATAATGTCCTCTAAGCAACTGGCTACCTAATAACACTGGTGTACAATTTTTCAAAAACATATTTTTGCTAATTTTACCCAAATGAAAGTTGCTAAAAAGAAAAAAAGATTACAGTGTTGAATATCAAGGGTAATATAATGTTCTGAAGCAACAATAGCATGCATATTGCACAAAAATGTAATTCGATCTCCCACTTTATGTGAAAACTGAAAAAGCAATCATTGTGTCAATATGAATTGTTAGGGAGACATTTTATCTTTTTGGAGTCATGGTCAGGCTGTCACACTTTAAACACCAGCAACCTTTACGCAAGCACTCAGTCTCTTAAAATCCATCAATGATCATTATATTTTTTGGAGAATGGTTCTCATGGATTCATAGGTTTGTTTTATATTTACCAAATGAGCAACAGGAATGGATGTGAAATGGAATTACAGAATTAATCGTCATCTGAACTTTTGAAAGTAGTGAAGATAAATTGTGAGATAGAGTGAGCAACCGGCCTTATTGTTTTCCTATAGAGTCCGATATATTTTATAATATATTCAACAAAACAGCTTTAACAAAGTACAATTTTATGCAACTTCTAAGCCTCACTGAATGGTGTGGTCGGTTTACACACTTTATATATCTATAAACTTCTGAAGTCAGCAGCTTTTAACTGTTTAGCTGTCTTCCTATTAGTTATACTTATCATATTCAGCATTTCTTTTTGCGTATTCAGCTTGTCTTTGTACACATTAATTATGTTATTTGCGTATTCAGCATATCTAATAATAATAATAATGTTACATTATTGCTATGAGAGTTTATGAGTAGTCAGCGTTTTGAGAAAAACGGGCGTGATTGGAGGAAACGGGTGTGATTTTTAAATTCAGCACACTAAAAAACATAAAAGCCACGTTATCTTGTAATCAACAAAATTGATGTAGACCTGTGTCATAGCAATATGTGTAGGTACGATGTAGCTGAATTTAATGCCCTGACCACTGGGTGTAGGTGTTTTTTAGAGTGCAGGGCTTGGGCATCAGGATCTTCTATTTGCACTTTGTGTGTACTACTCATGTTGTCTTTTGGGGACGAGTCAGAAATCTACATAGCAAAACATGGCCGTCTTCCGTGTGTGTTAATGTAACGCTCCTCGTAGTTGACACTCCCATTTTTCGGTGCAGTTGCCCCGCAGGGCGCGCGCCGCTCCTGCCAGTCTTTCCCAGTTGGTAGCAGGACCCGGATCGCGCCAGGGGATTGGAGCAGCGGTGTGTCAGTAAAGTCACCCACCCTCCAGCGCACATACTCAATGTTGGAAGTGTGTAGAGATACTGAAAAAGAGAAAGAGAAGGACGCTCACTGGACGCGACGTCACCCGAAGCGACAGGCAGCAGGCGATCTCCGGAGCAGATCAAGCGACGCGTCATGGAGGAGGAGATGCTGGCGGCAGATGACGGTCTGTCGGAGCCTAAAATAAGCATCCAGCCTCGGAGCTTCGCAAGCAAACGCGCGGCAGCCAAGGCGAGACACGAGCGACCCACGATGGTAGAGATTCCTCAGCTGGGAGACGGAGCGGCTCAGAGGCGCTCTCACGCCATGGCGCAAACTGTACCATACCAGCATCATCCGCGCCTGCAGCTCCAGCACACAGCACTCGGTGTCAGCGCTCAGCAACATCACCATCAGACAGCACATCTGCATCGCTTCCCCACTGAGCTGAGGCCCAGAGTCGCGACCTCCAGCTCAGCATCATCATCGTCCTCTTCCTCCTCCTCAGCGATCTTCAGCCACCAGGGAAGAGTCCGGTACCCCGCGGGCCACCAGTCTCCAGACTGCACTTACGGAATCAGCTCAGGTACGCGAACAAGTTTACCCCACAAAGTTTAGTCATGATTCTGAATGGCCAAGACAAGAGATGGTGTTACAGCTACAAAAATACAAACAGTGCATACACTAGTGACAAGACAACAGAACAATAGACTGTAAGACACAACACATCAAGAGTGAGTATTCATAAGTGCACTGCTCCATTGTGTTTAAACAGCGGGGCCATTAAGATCTATGGAATAGTCCATCTGGTCTTGGAGTAATCTTATCCTATTCCTGTCGTAGGAACTAATTTTAAAGTAATTCTATTCAGAAATCTTGTGATTATATGTAATATTGAAAGCATTCTTGTAATCCGACTGTAAGTGGAGGCTACAACACTCAGCAAGAGTTGATGAGGGAAAATGTAGTTTAACATGCTGGATGTTTTTAAAACACTGTTTAGCTCTTTATAATGAAAATGACCTGTTTTTAAAAATGATCATAGATTAGACAGGTTTACATATATTTTTTTTCTGACTACAAGATACCATGTGATCTTTGTGTTTTGAATCCAAAAATCGCATCAGTTTCCTCCAGTTACCTCTGGCTTAAGTTGTCCACTCAAACTCTTATAGCAATAATGTAACATTATTATTTCGATATGCTGAATACACAAAAAGATAATTAAAGAACAGAAAGACAAGCTGAATACGCAAAAAGAAATGCTGAATATGAATATTTGTATAACTAATAGGAAAACAGTTTTAAACTGCTGACGTTGGAATGATATGGCTATATAAGCAGCATGCAGTCCTTCAATAGGCTTGGAAAATGCAGCAAATTGAATTTGGTACAATCTGTCTTTTTAAATATGTCATCCAACACACAAATAGTTTATGAAGTGTCAGAATGATCCTTATATATTCTGTTATAAGTGTGCCTGTATAACACCCAAACAAAGGACTGATATATCTGAATTTGTATGAAAAGCTTAGCATGCACAATTTGGTTGTTAAGCCTTTCATGCATTAATTATAATTAATATTAATATTATCAAAATTGGTTTCACCTGTTGGTTTCACCTGTTCACTGTAGTGGACAACATGCATTAATGGTTATACATGCACTTCAGTAGTGAATGTTGTTTTTCAGTTTAAAATAGCTGTTAACATAGCTCAGTCAGAGACATGAATAATTATATATGGTAGTTTAGATATGTTTTAAATGACACTTTATTAAAATATTATATATTTTACTCTTATCAAACTGGAGGAGGCTATAAAAATGGCCTCCTCCTGTTTGCTTGCAGGTTCCACTTTTTTTCCTCAAATGACCAACTTGAAGACCAAGAACCATTTACCAATTACTGCTCATAATCTGAACTGGTCTGCAAAGCAAAACCCTGCAAGGGATCTGTAGAGTTTGGCTGGTATGGAGGTAATGGTGAATCAGTTCCCTGTGCAGCATGTTTGCACAATTATGATCTTGATGATATCACTTAAGAATCATTAAAATAAAACAACAACAATTTCCTGTTACTAATTGCTTAACAAAGATGGAACTTTTTGAGTTGTGTTACTTTTGGTTTGTGTGGCAGCCAGGAGAACTGGAAATATTATGCTGATAAACTAAAAGAATGAAATGCAGTCCTGAGACCTGTGCATTATGTGGTAAACTGCCACAGTTCACCAGGCTCATGTTTTGGCCTGTTCAGACTCCAGATTTGAACTATATAGAGAATATTTGATCCAAGCTTAAAAAACTAATTGGCAAACATTTTCAGCTATTTGTCAGCTGTTTGAAGCTGTTTTACCGTTGACTGAAACAACATTGATTTTACAATTTTGGGTTTGCCCCTGAGTCCTTCCATAAAACATATTCGCCATACACCCTAACGTAAATAATCATAATATCCAGTTTAGTTTTTAATAAGCCTGCACTCCAGGACAGAAAATGAGACAAAAATCAGATTTGTTCCACTTAAAGGTTATGGCTGTAAACACTTAATGGTTAGTTTAATTGTTCTGGCCAGGCCAAAACATGAACCTGATGGACTGTGGTACATGACTAACTACCAGCTTGGAATATTTTGAACACCTAGTTTTAGATAAACCATTTAAACGTTTTTATGATTTTAACTTTGTGTACTATAACTGTATGTAAATGAATTTTCCTTTTTTAAATGTTTTCCATTAACAACTGAGAAGATGAGAGTTGTTTGGGTATTAAATGTATAGAGGCTCTTGTAGACTTCTGAAGGAAGTCGTTCTACTACTGGCAGTAATACAGATTCGGAAACATATTTAGGAGTGGTTCAGTGGGTCATTTTTTTGGTTTGCCTGGCTGCAACTTTTGGATCGTTGAGCAAGACTTTATGCTTAACTTAACTTTAGGTCAGGATAAGGACATCTGATAAATAATGTAAATTGTATTATTTACACTGTAGGGCTACCACTCACCATGGTGCTTCTGTGTCGGTCTCATAAGAATGATTACAGTCTTGTTTGCATGGTCAGCAATAGTTTCTGCATAAGTAATAAATAAACAGTTATTAGCTTATTATTTATTAATAAGGGAGATTGTATAATACAAAACTTTATACTATATGTATAATACAAACTAAACTGCCATTCAAAAAAAGCAATATTCCTCATCTGTTTGATGTCTATTTATATTCTGAACATACTGCAGCATATTCATATTATGATTGACATTGGCTGCCATGAAGCTAAAATCACTCAGTGTAGTGTCCTATTCATCATCTCATTTCTTTCTGTTCATATGGTGATTAGCACAGTTTGTCTTAAATAAAAGGCAGCATGTGCGCATGCTTTTGTGCAGTATCTAAGTGGACAAATGATAATACCAAGATGACAGTTAGGGTTTGCAGTGAAAACAGCTTCATAAGAAGACTACTCCTTGTGCTACTGGGAGCCATTCATCATTTTTAGCATGCTTTCATTACTCTTTGTTCTGTATTGTGTTTGGATTTTACAGTCAGCTCAGATGATAATTAGCACAAGTTTGTCTTCCACCGAGCGTGTCCTATTCTGAGGCACCTTTACATTTACATTTATTTACATTTACATCATTTAGCAGACGCACTTATCCAGAGCGACTTACAACTGATATATTCTTACAGTTCATGAAATGGTGGATTAAGGGCCTTGCTTAAGGACCCAAATGTGACAGCTTGGCAGAGGTGGAATTTGAACCCTGAACCATGGAGTCCAGAGTCCAGTACCTTAACCGCTAGGCTACCACAGTCCCATCTTTACTGCACACCCTTATTGTGAAGTTTTATCTCTGCTTGTCATGATCACCATCACAGGTATTCGTGGGCATATCCCAAGGGTACTGGCATCCTGGTAACCGAAGGGTTAACCTAGTATCTAAGATCACTGCTCCACCTGAGTGTCTATGTTTTCTCTCCTTTTTCATTTAACCTTGAATTTCCTGGGAAATGTCAGGAGAATTTCAACACTTATTCTCTGAGAATATAGGGCACAGGAGTAAGCATACCCTGGATGGAACACCAGTCTGTCACAGGGCTGGGTAGAGGTCACTGTTGCATCACCGGGGTATTATCCCTCTCTCCTTGAGAACCAGTCATTTGTGTCTGTAAGTCACAACCTCAACCAGTAGGAGAGGACCATTGAGACTTGAGCTGGAATGGTGGGCTTTAGTATAAGAATGCCATCTGATCCGAGTGCCCTCTGCTCTCTCTTTGCTCTATTTCCCTTTATTTAACGGTGTTTATGCTTTGGTTATTTTACATTTATTCACTCTATTTTTGAAGCCCCTGTGTTGCCCACATAACTACGCTGATATTGCATTATAATACAAGTGGTATCCATTTGACTCCAGATCAGATCAGTCTTGGTGCAGACTGTTACCTGGATGTGGCACCAGTTCATCTCAGGACATAATTATCTCATCCCAATGTGCCATTTAGAATATCCAGTCCTTGACCCACATGGTTACAGGGACAATATGTCAGACTCAACATAGGCAGCAGGTGGATATGGGGTTCAAACACCGATCCCAGCACAATATACTGAGTGCACTGAATTTGTTAGTGCTGAATATAATTAGTCCATGGCTTTTGTAAATACCCTAAAGTGTGACAGAAGTGTCTAAACAGTTTCTTAATCCCGAATTCTGAAGTAACATTTACAGCATATATGTAATTGTAGATGTTTTCCCAACATCACCCTTTTATAATGTGTTACCTCACAGTTTAACAGTTAAACAATTGATTCATCCCTGAAGCTTTTAATCATTTAACATGGACAAAATTGCTGTTTATTGGGTTACGTTGATAGAATTAAACAAAAAAGTTCCTCTAGAGTGACCATCGGAAGTGCTTTGTACTCTTCTTATTAGACATTATCTCATGCTTGTACAAACAGCCTACAACCCAAGAGCACCATATAAATAACCAATGTAAGGAGTTGAGGTAGGTAAAATAACAACAACAGTGAAACAATAGTAAATTAGACAGGAAAGAAAAAGAACAATAAAATGAGATTTTTGTAAAAAGGCAAGGTAACACCTGAATGCTTGTACAGAGAAGAGCTGCAATGCTTGTCTGTGGTAACTTAGTGGTTAAGGTGCTGGACACTGGACCAGAAGTTCTAGGGTTTAAATCCCACCTCTGCCAAGCTGCCACAGTTGGGTCCTTGAGCAAGACCCTTAACACACAATAGCTTGAAATGTAAGACGGTATTAATTGTAAGTCGCTCTGGATAAGGGTGTCTGCGAAATGATGTAAATGACTTCCATTAGTCTTGAGTGGTGGGTCCATGCATGAGTTTTGAAAGGTATGATATACGGAGCATGATTAGCCATTAAGTTTGAAACGTCTTATCCATTTTTTAAAAAACTTTTTAAGCAAACTAGTTTTGTAGTCAAGACTGCTACAGTTAACACTAGTGGTCAAGTCGAGTCAAGACCAAGACTAGGAGTGGTTTCAGAACTGGAGATTAAGATTTTCAGTAAGAAGAACATTTAATTAAAAAAGGAAGATTTAATTACTTTGTGATACTTTTTACAATCATTATCATTCATTATATATGAATAAATATTATGCGCATATTGAAATGTTGCATTGCTGCGAACATTATTCTGTTTTTCTTATTCCTAACCTAATCAGAAGTCATTAAAAATAAAACATGTTCGTTGATCGGATACTGAATAAGAAGAGCATTCTCTAGATTTTCTCTTTTAGCCAATCTGAGTGCAGATTGTATTTAGGCATGTATACAAAGGACTGATTTTATCTGTTTAAATGAATGTTTTTATATTCAGTAACATATAAAACTTAATAAAGTAATAAAGACCCATTGGATTTGACAACAATTTTGAATTAACGTTACCCCCAAGAAGGAAACTGATCTACTGAGTCTCAACGAGGCTGAGACCAGTTGAAGGTCTCAAGACAGTCTCGAGTCTGAGACTGGACTCAGGTACTACTCTACTACGTAGGTACTAACACTAGTGCATCTGTGTTTTAAATCTGATGTATGCAGCTACAGGGAAAGTTACTGCTGCATTCTGAATCGGTTCCATGGGTGTGCTATGGGTGTGCTATGGGTGTGCTATGCATGGAAAGTTTTACATTTACAGTATTTAGCAGACGCCCTTATCCAGAGTGACTTGCAAAAGTGCTTTAATACATCAGTAACATAATCTATTCCTAATGATCGGGAATCTAAACAAGAATACACTAATGAAACTGTTATGCTTGTGTTTTTTATTTCTAGAGAGAGAGAAAGAGAAGAGTGGGGGGTGAGTTTTGATATAACAAGAAAATGAGCAAGCTCGTGGGCAACCTTCGTGGAAAAAATCTATTACTAAATAATAATATTATTGATAGAGCTGATGTTTGGGTGGCACAGCAGTATAAGAATAATTTGTAACTTACTCGTACAGGCTGACTCTAACAGGGTTTCCATTTCTCATAGTCAGACCATAGTATTGTGTTAAACGTTTATTCTGTCACCCGTCTCTATGTATACTTGTATGCCAATTTGTCAGGTTCACCTACTATTCAACTACAGACAGTTTTTTTTTCACAATGATTTCCAGAACTGCCATATGGGTGCCTTCCATGAGTATACAATTGCTGACTGCTATCCATCTGTTACTATGTACAGTTTGCTGAGACTGATCCACTATCCAAATAACATCTGTTCAATAATGGTCATATACTGGCTGGCCCCATGTATACCAATTGACATAGTTGAGGTGCTGAGATTTGTGCATAGTAGGATATGGTACATCCACATAAAACTATCTCTGTAAGGTAGATGTGCATAAAAAATAGGCAGATGCTATGTACACTCAGCCTAAATGCAAGTGCCATACTATTCATACTAGGTGTACATAGTAACATCACACTATATACAATAAATGCAAATAGAAACATTCCATAATACAATAATCGTGCATTATACATCAGCAGAGCATTAATATAAAGTACTATTGTTCAATAATATAGTTCAATAGTTTACAAGTATGCAGTTACTATAGTATGAATCTGTAGTAGGCGTGAGTGTGACTGGCCATGCAGGAATAGGCGTGTCTGCATGAGTGTCTGTGTGCGTGCATGTGGGTTTTTTTTTTTGTATCTAACCACTGTCACTGGTGTCGCTCCTAAATTAGGTTGTACTCTTTAGGGGTATGATAAAGAAATTATGTTCTGTTATTGATGGCATTTTAAGGAAGTGGACTAAGACAAGACAATCTGAACAGTCATTCGTTTGTTCATTCATTTCTGCTTATCCGCTTATACTGGTCAGGGTTGTGGGAGAGCCGGTGCCTAGCCGGCAGCACAGGGTGCAAGGCAGAAACAACCCTGGACAAACCATTGTTGGGCAATTACATTCATACACCCACTCACACACTAAGGGGACTTTGGAAACATCAATTAACCTAACACACGTGTGTTTAGAATGTGGGAGGAAGCTGGAGTATCCTAAAAAAAACGATGCAAACATGGGGAGGACATGCAAACCAGGGATCTTGGAGCTGTGAGGTGACGGCTCTGCCTCAATTTGAACATGTGTTCACCTAAATACTGGTATGGTCAGATTACTAAATGCTTAGCGTCAGTCCTGCCGGACAGGTGTGGGGAAGCTAAATGCAGGGCTGAAGTAGGTGTTCTTGATTTAATAAGCAGCTGATGCTACATGGAGCTTGTTATTCATTATTGATGCAGGAACATTTGAGATTCCTATCAGGCACTTCTGGGTCAGTAAGCAGCAGACATTGAGCTAAAAAACTGATATAGTACAAATCTGTCAAAATGAGGATTTGCACATGAGCAAGTGAAGGAAACATTATTAGTTGCTAGTTATGTTTTATGTGTTAGTTATGTTTTATTTCTATGATTGATCACATTAACATTTCCACAGCCTCATCTAAATGTTTGTACAACCCAGTCTAATAGCTTTAATTTAATATATCGAATATTCTATATGGAAAACGTTAACCTAATCAGGAAGCACACTTAAATATAAAACATTTCTGTAAAAAATTGAAAACCATTTACCAATTATTTTGAATTGAATTGCATTTAAAAATGTGTAAGCCATGTTTTACCTCTGTTGTGCTCATAGTGGAGTTTCTGTAGTGCATGCAGTTTAAAACCCTCAAACTCTATTCTCAGAGGTGTATCAGACCAGTTAATTAGTTACAAAATCCTTTTTTATATTAATATAGTACTCACATTGCTATTTAATGCGATTAAAAACAGAACAGCTCAAATCTGTGAGCACTGGCTCTTACAATATGCTGATGTTAAGATGTGAAAAAAATAAAAGCACAAAAAACAACAGGATAATCAGACTTGCTTCAGTTTTATGAGTTAGGCCACTTTATGAGGTACACATAGCCAGTTCTTGGTTGGATCCACTTTCCTTTAGAACTGCCTTTACTCAAATAATTTGTTCCATTTTGACATGATGACATTACACATTTACTACAGATTTGTCAGCTACACATCCATGATGCAAATCTCCTGTTCCACCCCATCTAAAAGGTGCTTTATTGGATTGAGATCTGAGTACAGTGAACTTATTGTAAAAAAAAACAGTTTGAGATTATCTGAGATTTGTGACATGGCATGCTATCCTGTTGGAAGTAGCCATCAGAAGATGATGATCAGAAGATATACACTGGTAATGGCCATAAAGCGGTGGACAGGGTTTAAACATTGTTCAGTTGGTAATATGGGGCCAAAAATGTAAACCAATTACTGATCCTACCATCTGAATTCCATAGTAGAAATCGAGTCTCATCAGACCAGGCAATGTTTTTCTAATGTTTTTCTCATTTGAGGCTGTGTGAATTTGTAAACTCACTTATCTGATCTTAGCTGACAGGGAGGGGCACCCAGTGTTTTGATGTGATGTGTGTTCGGTAATGCTCTTCAGTATACTTTGGTTGTAACTATTGGTTATCTGGGTCGCTGTTACCTTTCTATTAGCGTGAACCACTCTGGTCATTCTCCTCTGACCCCTGGCATTAACAGGGCATTTTGCCTTGACTGCTGCTGACTGGAGGTTTTCTCTTTTTCTGACCACACTCTGTAAACACTAGAGATGGCTGTGTATGAAAATCCCAGTAAATCAGCAATTTCTGAAATACTGGACCAGGCTGTCTAGCACTGACAACCTGTGTCTACATACCAAAAGGCATGATCATTGACCAGGCATTAACTGATTACATTTGTGTTAACAAGCACTTGTGTAGGTGTACAGGTGTAACTATGAAATCGCCAACGAGCGTATATTAAGTATATATTGAAATATTCTGTCATTTCCACCGATTTTTAAGGCTTGACACACTTAATAGATGTTTTTTAGAGATGTAGACATACAGTTTACTCATGTGGCTCAACTCAACTGGCTCAACTGTGCAATAAAGCTAAATTACATTTCAAAGCTCCCCCAGTCTCACGAGAGACTGTGATTAAAACAAATGAGGCTCATAAATTTGGTTCTGTGGAGCATGTTGGGTGTAATGAAATACCCAGAGGGTTTTTTTTGCATAGCATGATGCATGCAGAAGAAAAAGGGAGAAAATGAGAAAGAGGAGAAATATTCCAGAGAAGAGCGGGAAAAAGTTGAAGGAGTAAGAGGCAGTTAGCGAGGATGGAAGGAGGAGAGAATATGTGAACGGGAAAGGAAACGAGAAGTGTGATGAGAAATAACAAATATGTCTCAGTGAGAGTAACCTGAGTCAGAAGAGATGCAGCGCATATCAATAAATCAGCGAATCTGCTCTCATTCAGTAACTGCAGACACACACCCCTCCCACCCACTCATCACATGGCTGCCACGGTAACCTCACGCCGTAAGTGGCCATCCTTATCCTTTGTGTGAGGGTAACAAATTCAAAATCATCATTCCAGAGATCAACATACAGCCTGACAGTGGTAGCCAGGGGGCAGGGAGAGCTGCAGACTGTATTAATCAATTCAAATTTAATTGAGTCAGCTTTCTGCAATAAACAATGTCACACAGCACATGAGCAGGCCGCTCTACTGAGCTTGGTAATGATAAGATCATGTCTCTGAGATACAATTAAAAACGCGATACAGTAAAGGTCCTTTAGATTTAGACCTTATTTAGACAAACATAAAATGGATTTGGGTATAGTAGTAAATACATACCCATGAGGCTCCTTAAAAGATATTATCCAGGAAGCTGTTCATTTGGGGCAAGGAGAAAGAGTGACACGAAAGATGAAAATCCATTAAAAAAGGAGTTAAATGCAAGGTGATATTGGGCCTACCGTAGGGTATTTTGTAATCAAAAGCAGTTGTTTATACAGCTACTTCAGCTTATCTTTTACCCTTAGAAAGAACATACAGATTTTTCCTACAAATTCATTTTTTAACGTGGCTAAACATTTACATTAGAGCAACAACAGTGGCATGTTCCTATTACACATTAGGTATCGCCTTATGTTCATATCGTATGATTAAAATAGAAGAGTTTCCAGAATTTACATGACATTTCCAGCATTTAGCTAACACCCTTATCCAGAGCGACTTACAGAAGTGCTTTGTATTCATCTTAGTAGACATTACCTCATGCCAGCACAAACAGTCTACAGCCCAGGAACACCAGCCAAACAAAACCCCTGTATAATGACTACACTGTCCTAAAAGTGCTTTGTAATGAATTCCATGAAAATACAATGAACGATTTGTGTACAAATGAAGAGTTCTTTTATAATACAGTAAAATACATTGTTATTAAAGGTAGATGTGTTCCTCCTGATGCAGAGTTCCTCAATCTTTCCAGAGAGGAGCAAGTGCCCGTGCAATAAACTGATGATGAGTGTGGCAAAGGTTTGTGAAGTCAAAGCATAAAAAAATCTGCTTTTGAAAGTAGTCTAATAACGCACAATGATCTGTGCCAGTGGTCAATCAGTAGGTAAGAGAGTAGGAGATAAGTAAGCTGTAAATTATGGCATAAAGCTCTGTATAATTACAAATACTGTAATAAATAAGGAATGACTACAAGCATAATGGTAGTCCAGTTCCAAAGTGCACAGCATAGTAACGTAACGAGGATGTGAACCTAACACATTCGATCCCTTTATCCTGGTCAGGGTCAAAGAGAGAGGAGAGTCTGGAGACTATCCCATAATTCCAGGCTCCTTGGATGAGCAGCCAGATCACAAAAAGCCCCGTAACCTCACCCCAACCTTTGTCCCAAGTCCCAAGTTCTCATGAACTTACACCAAGCCACAGGTTATATTTGTAACAGTGCAACAAAAACAGACAACATACAACGAAAACAAAACAAAACAGTGATTATTTACAATAGTATATAGCACATCAATAGAGCATCAATCAATTTGTTTAATTTGCAATTTTGTGCGCAGAAAATTAAAACAGCACTTGAAGTGGCTTTGAAGTGATGGGAAGTATGGGGTGTGTTAAGCATTATGTGGGGAAATTTGTCAGTTTGCATAAAATCTTAAATACCTTTGATTTAGATAGATTAGATCAATTGGTATTATGGCAGAATTAGTAACAATAATTTAATTTTGCTCATATTTGCTAAAACAAAGTAAAAAACAATTGAAAAAAGTGGTACCACATAAATGTATGAAGAGTTCAGTAATCAAATACATTTAAACAACTAAGTGAGAATATAATCAACCAGTTAAAAAGTTTTACCAACCCAATAACATGTTTTTGTAAATAATGAAATGGTCTGATACATCTCTAGGAAAGTGTTGTGACATTGATATCATTTTGTCCTATTGCACAACCCTAAGAGATATTTTGTCCAAGCTGTGGATGAATAAGTACAAGTCCAGAATTGTTGTTATAAAGCAAGTTAAATAAAGTAACTACAGAGTACAGGATGAAGGATTAAGAGCATAATAACTTCATTATATACACGGCAATGTGTGGAAAATCATATTGGCAACTAAACACAAGAATTTTACAATCCCTCCAAAATATACGGGAAGTTCAAAGTTATCCGTCATGGGCTCATGGCTCAGATACGAGATTCTAATGAGATGGTAGTAGCATATAATCTCTTACTAACCATAATGCAGAGCCCAGGTGTTCTGCTTTACAAGTATATTATATGCTTGGCTGTGTATAATCGTGGCTTTTTTATGTAAGTTCCTCTTGTGGCAGACTATTACATGCCTAGGTTTCATAACTTGGGTTTCATTGCTCCATTTCTGTCTACTGCATCTGCAGCATTCATGCATGATTAATAATATTAATAGTATTTCAGTAGTTCTGAGCTTCATCAGCAGCTTCGTTTTTATGCAGAAGACATTTTCAGGAATTTTTCAGTCAAATGTATTTAAAAAAAATAAGCTGCTGCTATTACAGGCAAGACCACAAAGACAAAATCTTCCATGCTTTACCCAAATCTACCCCCAGCTATAAGACCAGTTGCTAATTGTGTAGTCCCTGTACCTTCAGTACCTTCTTGTATATTCAGTACATTCAGAAGCTGAGAATCTGTATCATCTATTCCAACTTTTAAAAAATGAATGTTTCTGATTAGAAATTTCCAGCGTACTCAAAATAAAAAGAATAATGTCTGTCCTTTTAATCATACATTACATTCAAATAGATTACATATGGCTGTACAATGGGTTTAAATAACTTGTGAATCACAATGGTACTACGTGTGATTGTGAAAACACTGAATTATATATTACAAAACCATTGCATAGCTCCCCTTTCCCATACACTGAATGCAAGCGATTAGAGTGCTTGGTTTATCAACAGCGATCACTCAGTGAGCAAGGTGTGTAATAGTCTGCAAGATCACAAAGGTACTCACAAAGGTATTCAGGGTACTCAGGTAAGCAGCTAACATCCTTGGCCTGTTTAATGTATTTGTATTAATGTTTGAGACCATCAGGAGAACAGTGAACAACAATGGTGGGCAATGCAGGGGTATGGTTGCAAGCAGAAAGCCATTGTCATCTGTCCCATATTTAAAACATGGTGGTGATAGTATCTGTATCTGCAAGGGTGACTTGACATAACTGAGCAAATTCTGAATTATACAATGTATATTCTAAGTAATGTAAACTGTAAAATCAGTCTTTAAACTGAATCTCAGGAGAGCATGGGCCATACAGCAAAGGAATGAGGCCTTGTTCTATATAGTAAAAGTAAAAGTTAAAGTAAATGTGTTAAAGTAACATTTCACCAACATTTAACAGTTGAAACACAGTTCTCTACAGAGGAGTAAACAAAAATTCATCCAAGCTGATGTCCGGCACTGTTGAACAGCTAAAAGAAACTTTTAGGTGCAGGTAAAGCTGCACAAGGGCAAGCTGCACAAAATACAAATTGAATCAGCCATCATGGAAGAGTTTTAAAAGTTTTTAAATCACATTTTGGAGTTTAGAGGTATTTTTTAAAATATAAAATGCTAATTTACTGTGGCTTTTTTCTTTATTTGCATTGCTCCTCATAGAAAACCGGATGATCCTGGACGCATTTGCACAGCAGTGCAGTCGAGTGCTTAGTTTGCTGAACAGCAATGGCAAGCTGCTGGGTCGACAGCGAGCTCTGAGCCCCTCATCCTCTTCCATCAACTCCCTAATTAAGCAGGAAGCAGGATGCTCACCTGAAGCAACAATTACCAAACCCAGAGCTGAGGAACCCCAGCATGCCAGCAGCATGGAAGATGAGCACAGGCAACCGTGGAATTCACAGAATACCTCAGCCCTCCTGCAGGTGTTCACCGAATCCCTGCAGAACTACCTGATGACTGGGACTTCGTCCTCAGAAGCTGATCACTGCCACCAACCTGAGCCGGAACCCGCTGTACCAACTTCACCAACGCGCAACATGGGAGGCTGGGCATCACCAGCACCATCTGACTCATACGGACACCCTTCCTCTACATTGCCTGAGGAGGAAGAAGAGGAGGAAGGGTGCTGCCCACGTTGTATAGAGTTGGAGCAGGAAGTTTTGAGTCTGCAGCAGGAAAATGAGGAGCTGAGGCAAAAACTGGAAAGCCTTCCAGGTACAAGCTCGAATCAACTACTTTTCATTTTTGGAAGTATATTAAATTTGTGTGAGAATATTCTTATTGCTATCCCTTTTGTTTAAATTTAAGTCTTACACTATGTAATATGACTCTTTATTGTTGACTACATGATAATCTTTATGCATTTTAGTGTGCTGAATCAAAAAATATCCATTTCATCCAATCATGTTTGTTTTTTGTTTGTTTTTTTTGGCAAAATATTGTATACACAAAACTCTTATAGTAATGATACAACATTATTATTTAGATATGCTGAATATGCCAAAAAGTAACTCATAGGAAGACTTATTAAATAGTTCTTAACTGCTGACATGCAGCAAGTCGAACTGTGGTCAATCTGTTTTCGTTTGAATATGTCATTCAACGTTGATTTGTGGATGGTGCCGGGAGGATCTTGATGTATTCTGTTACGTGTGGTTGTTTTACCACACCCAAACAAAAAGGCAAAGAGCTTATCATGCATATGTTGGGGTTAAACTGCTTGACCAGAACACACATTGGGCACCACAGCATATGTGCTGAAAATCTGAGACCGTGATCTAAAGATCAGAGAAAATGTCTTAGCTTTGGAGTTCCAATGGTGTGTCGAGAACCTCAAAATAATGTTAATGATTGCTATGGTAGGATATGGTAAGTTTTACAGGCAAGAACACAAAGACAAAATCTTCCATCCTTTATCTACCCCCAGCTATAAGACCGGTTGCTAATTGCGAAGTCCCTGTACCTTCTTGTATATTCAGTACTTTGGAAAATTCCGATAATGATTAATTCTGTCATTCCAATTTGTCAAAAAGAAGATTTTGTGTTCTCAGAAGTTCATGCCAGAATGTGACAGCCAGTCAGTCAAGCTAAGTTGCATGAGATGTGCAAAATCTTTATCTGCTGAAGTTGTTAGCAGAGTTATTGGGTTCAGGACTTAAATTAAAAACCTGTTTGACATCGGTACCTGATTTATCTATCGCAACAGAGAGAAAGATTTCCATATGGACGAGGAGCCTAAATACTGCATCAACGTCAAAGAACCTATTGAGTCAGTGGGATGTGAGAGTCATGTAGCTGTCAAATGGAGGCTTTTTATTGACAGTTCAAAGACAATTTTAAAGTGGGTGTTGTTTCACAATGGTAATAAATTAGCTTCCATTCCTATTGCTCACTCTGTAAATAAGAAAGAAACGTGTGAATCCATGAGAATCATTCTCCAAAAATAATATAATGATAATATAATGATCATTGCTGAATTTAATGTGGAAACCTGAAGGTTATATTAACACTTTTAGGACATGGTTACACAATATTTGTTACTTTATATTTGGAATCAGCACTTTTCATTTAGATAAAATTAGTCAAAATAATTAGGCCAGCAGAAAACTTTTTTTTTAAATAGAGACCAGTATATTCATACAGCACACAGTGTGCTTCAATAAACTCTCCAGCATTTTTCTATCTATAATATACCATTTTTAAATTTCTACAAATTGCAATACATACATTTACAGCATAATTAGTATGATTAGTATGATAGTGTGTTAATGTTAGCAGGATAGCAGGACTTTGTAGTGGGAACTTAAGAGTTTTGGATAGTGGGGTCAGACTGTATGTCACTTAATCAGAGGTGCATGTAAATTTATATATATATTTGTTAAAATGTAAATAATTTGGCCTTCAAAACCACAGCAGTTTGTTCAGCAGCCACAGCAGTTTGTTTACCCTTCAGATACCACTAGATGTTGAAATTTCTTTGCAGGAAAATTTACCCATGTGGACAGGATTGTTCCTCACAGTTAGCTTAGAAGAAGGTAGTCACATGCTCCGGAAAATCTTCATAGGATTAAGATTTGGGGACTGTGAAGTCCAGCGAAGCAAGAAAAACTCACATTCGTATTCCTGGTATCCATGACTATATGACCCCTTGTGGCATGGTGCATTGTCCTTCTGAAAGTGTCCTTCTGCCGTAGGATTAACAGCTGCCATGAAGACATGAACTTGGTCGGCCACAGTGCTTAGGTAAGCCCTACTGTCCGAAAGTACATCTATAGGTATCAGAAGACTCAGGCTGTTCCAAGAAATCATTCCCTACATGATTACTTCATCTTCAACAGCCTGAACTGTTGACACCTCAGAGGAAGGGTTCATCGATTCACGTTATGCCAAACTCTGACCCTTATATCAGCAGGGCGTTTTTCCACTGTGCAGTGATCTACTGGAGTCTTGCCTTTCTGTTTTAGGCAGCAATGGCAGTCAAGCTGGTCAGAGTCATTCTCTATATACTCTTGACACCATTGCAGAAGAAAGTTCTACAACGCTGGCGATTCCATATGAGTTTTCAAAGTAGTGGCCCCAGCTAGCTAGTACAGAACCTCATGCCTTCCTTGAAGTTATTCAGATGGCTCATTTTACCCATTGTAATGTGGACTCACATCGAACTGAGCCACAGAAAGCTTGCTCATTTGATTTTATGCTACATTACATCAGGCGTGTCATTTCCACATGGGGAATCGCTGATAGTGAAAGTATATTCTAATAAGTGTTCACTCAATATTGCATAAATTGTAGGCATACCAGTCATGACAGGATGTCTTGCCAATCATATAAATTTGGTTTCTTTGACTTATGAGTAAAATGCATTTGAACACCTTGGAGTTTAGAAATTTTAAGTGGGATTTTTTTAAGTTCTCTTATATGAAACTGTCACAATAAGAAACAAGTATAATCAGAGATGCATTTGTAATTTTTGAGCAGATTTATAAGATGTAGGCATTGAGCAATCAAACAGAACATGTGTAGCAATGCATATATTTGTCTTACCCTTGATATTGTTACTAGGTTTTACCTAGTTAGGCATAATACACATCAGGAATATTTACTACACCTATCAGAATATTTACACACCATTCTGAAGAGTGCTTCTTTGTATTGCATGTTGCCCAGATAGTGATTAATCTGTACTAAACAAGGAACTGCAGCTCTTTGAGGTGCAAAACTGTTGCATAGTAGTGTATACATTCCCATGGGTACTGTGGTATCCATGAGACCCACACAACTACACTGGTACTACATTAGCTAGAAAAAGGTTTGTATTCCTTTAGGTTTTATAAAATATGTGTTCACCTCAGCAGGGCTATACAACTTGTGTGAACAGAATGGTGGTGGTCTGTGTTTGTGTGAGTTTATACATTAGATATTTGGGCAAACATTTTTTTCAACTTTTAATTTAAAAAAAATCTTAACTGCAGGCATAGCATTAATAAGCTCCAGTAATCACTATGTCAGTGGAAAGTCCACCAACATGTCTACCAAGACTCACGCGTGTGTGTGTGTGTGTGTGTGTGTGTGTGTGTGTGTGTGTGTGTGTGTGCGCGCACTACAGCACCATGTCAGACTGTTCTGGATTTCTTTAAGACCGTCCTGCAGCACTATAACCAGTTCATGCCGTCCCCACCTGAGGAACAGCTCACTGAGGTAAGAGGTTTTTTCCAGCTTTTACATGCCTTTTTGCCAACTAAATCAGACTAGCACAAATGAATCTTCATACTAATACATTTGTGTCTTGTTTCAGGAATATAAACTTTACATATCTTTGTACAAGTTGGACAAGTGTTTTGGTTGAAATTAGTTGAAAATGTAATTTTGTCTTTCAGACTTGTACAAGATGTACATTGCCGGAGTATTCAAACCATTTCGACATGAACAACCACCATGTACCGAAAACAGAAGTGAGATTGTCATTCAAATTTTGAGCTATATTAAGATTGTAAAGATAACACTTTGAGTCAGTGTTACATAATGCCATGAATTTCAGAGTATTTTAGTATCATCTGGTACATCCTGTTTCTGACTTTTAGCGTTCTTATGCTTTATCACCAAAAATGTATTAAATAATATTATTTTTCAGCATAACAAGTTTTCTTTCATGTTTCAACCCTGCCTTTCTCAGTGAAAGTCACAATAGGCTCTGGCACATGTCCTCAAAAAACAGAGGATGCAGGCATTAATGAACCTTGTCCATTACAAGCAGGCAGGTGTAGCTTTTGCAGCACTAGGGGATTATCCCAAACCAGCTTTGCCCTCGCAGTCAGAGACAGCCAATTGTGCCTCCATGTGACACTTGACCCAACCAGAAGGCACTGATGGAACCCTAACCCATATATTTTTTTTAATTGTTAATTTGCCTCTGTTATATGGAAGTTGATTGTAATAAAGCTTTGTAACAGTACTTCAGCATCAAATCGAAATTAAAACTACTCTTTTATTTGTTAACAGGGTAGTAAGCAGTTGCTAGGGAACTATCCCCTCTTCATCACTAACAAGCAGTGGGATGAGGCGGTAAACTCATCGAAGAAGGATGGGCGTCGCCTCTTGCGATACCTTATCCGCTTTGTCTTCACGACAGATGAACTGAAGTACTCATGTGGTCTGGGCAAAAGGAAACGATCAGCCCATATGAGCGAGATGGGACCAGAGAGACGGCCACTCAACCCCATCAAAGTCAGCTGCCTTAGAGGTACCTCAGATTAAGCACAGGGCTGATAAAGAGAAGTTACTGATGAAGTTTAATGTTGTTTTATTAGATTTAAGATTTGCAGAGCTGGTTATGTGTTTTACATGATATAAGATCAGCTCCCGATTGCTGCCTTTATGGAATCTGCATGTTTCCTCTGGGTACTGAGGTCTTTTTCCCACATTCCATTATTGTCCGTATTACCAGTAAGAATTGTTTTAGCTATACAGTACTGCGCAAAGGTTTTAGACCACCATTAGATTAATTATTTTCGCAGCCGCCATCTAAAGACCATATATAACATAATGTGAATGATTCGACTAAAATTTGTCACTCCAGAATACTATGTTCCATTGATTTTCATTCCAAGCTTTAGCATATTTTTCACCCTGTTACCCTTTTTAAAAAGTGGTCTCTTGGCTGCTCCGCTTCCAAAAAGACACTTCATGATCAAGCTTGTTTGGACCGTGGAAGAATCAGCCTGGCATCCTGATGAAGCTGCCAGATGCTGCTATTGCTAAAAAGGAAGTTACTCTAAGTATTAGCCACTGTAGCCTATAGAAGCTGTTTTTGTTTGTTTGTTTCAGTTTTTTAATAATGCATGCAAATTCCCTGTATTTTCTGGTAATATTCTTACAAGGAGCCTGAAAAAATGCTATATGCACATTGTACTATTACAAAACCAATTGTATATTTAATCAGATTGCCCAGATATGTATGACACAATGTCATGGCTTGTTTGGATACATGACATTTCCAGTATGCCAGAGCTTTTCTCTTGTTCTTATCTCTCTCTTTCTGTTAAAGATGTAAATGTAACATGTCTGTTTTCCAGAGTTCATCCGGATGCACTGTGCATCGAACCCGGACTGGTGGATGCCATCTGAAGAGCAGATTAATAAGGTGTTCAGTGATGCTGTGGGACATGCACGCCAGGGTCGGGCAGTTGGTACATTTTTGCCCTGTGGTAGCAGTAGCAGCAGTCTCTACATGGAGAGCTATGATGGACAGCTGTCCCAAGATGAACTCTACATGAAGAGCTCGCAGAATGGCCTCGGAGACTAGAGGTCTCACTGAGAAGGGCGGAGGCTGCCTTGCTGATCCACAGTTTAGTGTGTCCTGGAGAACTGTAGCCACGTGTTCTAAAGGTTTGATGTACCTATTGGTTTGGTATTAGCACTGAGATATTGGTTATTGAATCCACAAAAGCCTAATTAGTTTTAAAAAAAAAACTAAGAAGACAATACAACAATAAGCATTCCATATAAATTACTGTGCAAAAATCTTAAACCACGTTTAGATTTGTTGTTTTATCAATTGTATAATGTCCTCAGTCAATGTATCTCAGTCTATTTAGATACTGAGATCCTTATACATATAATTGAATATTAGGATACAAACAGATAATACACAGTTGTGTACAAAATATGGATATACAATTAAAAAAATAAAACACAGAGCAAAATTGACTTGTTGTAGGTAAAAGTCCATATTTACTGTAACCGCCTGA
The DNA here is from genome assembly GCA_034779995.1 of Parotocinclus haroldoi. Taxonomy (NCBI): domain Eukaryota; kingdom Metazoa; phylum Chordata; class Actinopteri; order Siluriformes; family Loricariidae; genus Parotocinclus; species Parotocinclus haroldoi. The sequence continues at coordinate 24,971 of JAUZST010017329.1, forward strand.
GAAAGACCATTCCTCATCAAGCTTCTTCAGGCTGTAGAAGGGTCAACTTGGTTGCCAAATGCTGCTATTGCTCAAGTGTAAAGGGATCTCAAACCAAATACCTGCCCTTGTGCCGTAAAGAAGCTGTTTTACTTTTCTCACGTTTCAGTATTTTAGTACTGCATTAGCATTTCCTGGTTATATTCTTACAACGAGACCAATGAAGCATTATTTATATATATATATATGGGCATTATAAAATGTCTAAAACAACAAATGTAACAGTGGCCTATGACTTTTGCACTGTATTGTGCATTATTTTGACCAATACATGTTTTGTGTGTCTGGTGTCAGCTGGATTACTCCAGCCTGTTTGCTGTACTGTTGTAGCATTGTATATAGTTTATAAACCAACAGTTTGTTTGTGCACGTCATTGCTGATTAAATGTCTTTTATGAAGTCAAATGCACACGACAGGGAAAGATACACTGATCACCCATGACATTTTCCATTTTGTCAACTCTACATAATGTACAGTTACAAATTGTAGTCTAATTTTTTTTTACATTTTGTAATTGTAATCTTGCTCTGCCTACTTTACTAGTCCCTGTTCTTTAGTTGTAATTATCCCCACAGGCCCCCACAGTGCTGGTATTATTAGGCTGGTGGATCATTCTCAATACTGCACTGAGACCAAGATACTGGTGGTGTGTTAAAATATCCAGGAAACATCGTCACGTGGGAAGCATACTGCGAACACTAGTGAAGGATTAAAGGGTTGCTTAGACGAAGTCTGCAGCAAAAATTAGCTTCTGTTTCTGACTTTACATCTACAGTACAAGAAAGCAGAATATGGTAGCGGCCAGTGAGTGTGCAACACACTAACATGCCACCACATCAGTGTCATTGCAGTGCTGAGAACGATTCACCAATAAAACAGAATCTGATCTGTGCTGGTGTTGGCTGTTGAAGAACAGCATGAAAGGGGACTAATAATGTATACAGAGAAACAGATGGGCAACAGTCTGTAATTGTAGAACTACATTTACATTACATTTACAGCATTTAGAAGACACTATTATCCTAAGTGACTTACAATTGATACAGTCTTGCAGTCCAAGCAATTGTGGGTTACATTTTTTATTGCTCAAGGAACAGTGGAAGAGGTGGGGTTTGAACCATTAACCTTCTCATAGTCTAGTATCTTATCCACCAGGCTACCACAATCCCAAAGTGCACCTATGAGGTGCATTTAAATGGCTAATAGGTGTACATAAATTACCGAATCCCTATTTCATTTCAACATAGTTTACCAGTTTAGTTAAAAATGTGATAAAAATCCACAAACGCTTTATTTGCAATGATGTTAATTGTAAATAGACAAGTGAGCTTCCTAGTGTTAAAGGCTATATGTGCACAAACATCACATTAAGAGGTGCTAAAATAACATTTCAGTTCATGACAAACATACTAGAAGAACAAAGTTAAGAACAGGTACATTTTTGTTTCACCAGGTACTATGTTGATGTAACATTAAATGTACAGTGTATGTACTTTTAAATCAGTGTTAAAGGTTAAATAGTGCAGCCGAAATTTCATTTACACAAATGTAACTTCATGAGAAATGTAGTGGATCAGCCTTGATAGTTGTTGGCACCAGTTTGCAAGGCAGTGTAATGTGCTAGCCCATTTGTTTGTCACAAAGGGAGAGGAGTCCACATGGGCGAATCATCCAACAGAACTGCAATGGCGACCCCTGTCGCTTCTGTGATGAATTTACATCTTGTCCAATGAGACAACCCCAATATGACTAGGACAAACAGAGATATGAATGTTCGGTGTCTAGGGAGATTAAGTTGCACAGAATATACATTGCACACACGTTTTAAAGATGTGCAAGAGCATTCAGCTCCACAGTCATACAGATACATACAGTGGCTACAGATTCTGAGTGAGACAGATAATAATTACTTATTAGCAGCATTAGCCTCAGTTTTCCCTGGCAAACTTGTAAAAGTAAAGGCTTAGACACTACACATCTTGGCTGAATTGCTACATATCTGATGAGAAGGAAATTGTTTAAATGATTGTTTTTGCTGAGCTTTTCCTTTGAATCTTTACTCCCAATGAGTTTTTAATCTGGATTGTGCTTAGATGAAGTTTAAAGTGCCACCTATAACACAGGTCTACATCAGTTTTGCTGACTTTAAGATAACTTGATTTTTATGTACTTACATGTGCTGAATCCAAAAATCATATTGTCTAGTTTTTTCTGCAAAAAGCTGTCTACTCATAAACTCTTATAGCAATAACGGAACATTATTATATAGATATGCTAAATACACAAAAAGATCATTAATGCGCAGAAAGACAAGCTGAATACGCAAAAAAAAGCTAAATGTGCAGTCAGTATAACTAATACTAAGACTGCTTGTTAAACAGTTTAAAACTGCTGACTTCTTTATGGTAAGTATTACAGGCATAAACACAAAGACAAAATATTCCATTCAGTACCCAACTTTACCCTAATCTATAAGGTTGCTCACTGCGACGAAGTCCCTGTACCCATGTTCAGTACTTTGAAAGGTTTTGATAACAATGAATTCTGTCCTTCCAATATTTCTAAAGTCTTCGACGATGAAGCTTTCTGAGAAGGCCTCAGAAGTTGATGCCAGAATGTGCCAACCATTCATTCTAGCTGATGCCTTGGTACAAGATCTTTATCTGCAAAAGTCGAGGTTAAAGGTTAAAGGAAAAGAACCTGTTGGCTTCCGGTACCATTTATGTAACATATCAGAGAGAAAGAGCTTCTGAAATATTTCCATATGGATGAGGAGCGTGTATATTGCATTAATGTCAAAGGACTTATTGAGTCAGTGGGATGTGATAGTTGCGTAACTGGCTATTCATTGACAGTTGTGTGTTGCTTCACAATGGCAATAAATAAGCTTCCAATCCTATTTCTCACTCAGTAAATAGCAAAGAATCATGTGAGAACCATTCTCCAAAAAATCTAATATAATAATAATTTCTAAGTTAATCCTCAGAAAGTGTTGCTCCCTCCATTGCACATAAATTTTGGACTCATAAAACAGTTTGTTGGAGCTTTAGATCAAGATGGTGAAGTTCCTGTTTACCAAATGTCCTGCACTTTCACATGAGTTGAAAGCTGGCAAATTTGATGGCCCGCAAATTATAATCAATATGTGATTTTCTTGGCAACATCAGGAACAAAATAATAACTCAAAGACTGGGAGCAAATTTGAATGTCAAATGGCATTTCCTTGATATTCATCTGAACGACTTCCCCTCAAATCTTGGAGATATAAGAGAAGAACAAGGAGAGCGCTTCCACCAAGACACAGAGACCATGGAACGTAGATACGAACATGACATCCCTGATCATAACTATTCCGGAGCATCCAAAAAAAGAAATTAACTCTCCAACAATTTAAAATTCAGACAGCTATTGATCACTTGGTTAGACAGTGGACTTTTTGCATTAAATAAATACATTATGTGCTTCTAATTGCCCTTGACATTCGACTCTATAACCTTTGATCAAGCATTTTTCATTTGTGAAAGAAAGTTACATGTTGCATTTAACTTCACATCTGGAATCAGCACGTCTTATTTGAATAAAATTAGTAAAAAATAATTAGGTCAGCAGAAAACTTAATTTCAAATGTAGACCAGTGTAATACTGTTGTGAGATGTTGAATGTTGTGGTATAATTTCATGGTCAGTATTTGAAATTTGTCCATGTTTTGATTATGAAAATAGGATTATCATGCTGCTGTACTTAGTCAGCTCAGCAATCCCTAACATATGCCTTAGGGACATGTTTGATATAAAATGACACTGACCAGTACATGTTAACATTTGTTTGCTCTATAGATTGAGTCTTCTGATTGCTGCAATTTGCAAAGATCTACGCTATCATAAGATGTGGTCATGTGCAAAGTCGATTCTTTGAACCAGACACCTTTGAGATGCCTTAAATAGAGACAACTCACTACTCACATACTGCCAAGTTTTGTCTGCTGGGACTTTAACTATGCTGAAACTGCTGGCTGATTCTACTGTTTTAACAGCCCTAGATAAAATGAAAACATGTTATTTGAAGAACACTACTGGAGCGGAGTGTAAGCCTGTCTTGCTCTGTGTCTGTGTGTAGTCTAATTTGCTGTGACTGTGTATATCCATGGTAGCTCAGTACAATACTCTGTTGTCCTGTAAAAGGAATTGTTGGGCACTGTGAAAAAAACCATACACTGTTCCTTGTTAAATGTCAATAGAATATTACATATGATTAATATGATACAATTTTAGGTATTGTTTTTAATTAATTTGTTTAAACAGGAAACCTTAAAAGAACTTGATTGTCTAATTGTCTATTGGTCCTACTTTGTACTAGCACAGTTTACCAGTTGGTGTAAAGTCAATGCTCTTTATCCACAAGGGGTTTAATTTTGAGTTTCAAAACAGCTTTCCTGTGAAGATTTTCAATCAAGACACTCATTTTTTAAAGGTTCGTTTTATTTTATCTATTTTACCTTAAATTGCGTGTAAGAGTGCATAAGGTCTGTGGGTTAGATGCGCATTTCTTATTCAAACCGCTAGATGGGATTACAATGCAGATCTGATGGCGCTTTGGCTTTAAAGTGGCCTACTGTGGAAAATAACAAATACTGGAAGTTATGCCATCTTGTAAAAGTAAATTTAACCCAATCGGACATTGTTACGTGTTTATCTGAACGCTGTTTACTGTGTCATGTAACGCAGGCATTTCCCGAACTGCATACAACGTCAGTGTGGTCCACACCCTGTCCCAGTCCAGCTCTCTCTGTCCAAGCCTACATTCTCCAGACTCCAGTCCTAGCTACTTTCTGCAAAATGGGGTTAAAGCCTTGTAAAGTAAAAAAAATACAATTTAGATAGTTACTACTTTTTATGTGCTCTTTCTTTTTTTTGCTAAAAACCCAAGATATGAATAGTTTCAGTAGTTTGCAATGTGTGTGCAAAAAGAACAGGAATCATTATTGCTTTCAAGTAACTTCAAATTAGGTGTACACCTGCAATCCTACTACCTCTTGCTTTGAAACTGTGGGCCATTTCATGTTACTAATACACTTAGGCTCCATTTATCAACCTCTGTGTTCCATGAAAATATCAAGTTCAATTCAATTCAATGTTATTTATATAGCGCTTTTTACAACAGAGCATTGTCTCAAAGCAGCTTTACAATCTTACATTATCTTAAAAGGCCAATCCCAAATTGAGCAAGCCTAGGGTGATGATGGCAAGGAAAAACTCTCTAAGTGGTTGGAAGAAACCTCGGGAGGATCAAGACTCAACAGGGGACCCATCCTCCATGGGTGGCCTAGGTGTTAATTAAATAAATACTAAAAGTATATTCAATTATAGCAAAATTATTTAATAAATCAATAACAATAAATCAATTAATAAATTAGTAATAGAATAAATAAACTAAACTAAAGGGTGTTTTCACAAGAAAACTGCATGCAAACAATACATAAATGCTTTAGAGATACATGAGTGGACGCCTGCACTGTTTATCCATTGAAACTTTTGTCATTTATCGAAATTCATGATAGTTATAAATAAAAAATACAGTAGGCCTAATGCGCTGTTATTACACATACTAAACCAAAATAAAATTATAACAATTTACTATTCACAAGCCTGTGTGGCCATGCTGATTAGCTGTTTTATTTGCAAGGTGGAGGACTTCACTGACAAAGATAATGGTATATTATGTATGTCACCCCAGAACCCCCCTTCCCCCTTTTAAACATGAGGGGACAGTTGGGGGTAAAATGGTTTACTGTAATGGTAAAAATGGTAATGGTTTACTAAAATGTACTGTTAACTTTGACAGTAGAGCAACAAAGTGGCCAAATTACCATCAAAATCCATGGTAGAACTGTGAAATAACTTATGATCATTTCATGGTAATTATTATATGAAATTTGGCAGTGAGAATATGGAAATATGGCCAGGTCATAGTTAATATACTATGAAATTTGACAGTGGAGTGAACAATGAAGTGAGCAAATTACCATCAAAATCCATGGTAGAACAGTGAAATAACTTGTGGTCAGTTCATAGTCAGCCAAGTTTATAATGATACTATGAAATTTGACAGTGGAAACATAAAGTGGCCAAATTACCATCAAAATGTAAAGTAAAACTGTGAACTGTATAGTCAAACCGAACATTAAAACAATCAATTTACAGTTTTACTATGAAGTTTCACAGCACATTTTTTCTGGGTCTAAACTGTTCTTAAACTTCCATCCTGCATAATAGTCCAATAAACGCTATAAAACGGTGGTTTAAACTGGATCCCTAATAACTGAGGTGTGTTTGTCTTTAAATGTAAAGGGTGCAGTATTGCAGTGTTGTACGTCGAAGGATGGTGTGTGTGTGTGTGTGTGTGTGTGTGTGTGTGCGTGTGCGTGTGTGTGTGTTAGTGTGGGAGGGCGGACGCCTGGACCTGCTGTCAAAACACACACAAACACGTTCTCTGGTTTGATGGTGCAGGAAGCTCATCGTCAACTTCGTTTGACCAGCCTTGTTTAGGAAGATAAACGAGCCTTAACCTGCCGCGCGGTTGGAGGAGGATGATGCAGAGATTTTGTGCACACATGACTGTGGGAGTGTGTTGGTATTAGCTGTGGCTATCGGTATCGATATTGCGTGCTTATTGAAGGACCTAGGGAGAGCGCCTTGTTTTGGCCATGCCTCTAATCTGTCTGGAGGACGATGAGGATCAGAGATGGGTCCCTACACACGTGAACGTGACCGTGCAGCGCGCCAGAGGTCTGCGGATCAAGGGCAAGCAGAGCAGCCGCTACGTGTACACCGTTATCCAGCTTGGGAAGCAGAAATACACCACGGGTTTGGCAGAAAAGGCCGCCGAGCCCGAGTGGAATGAGGAGTGTTCGCTGGAACTGCAGCCCGGCCTACTGGAGTGTGTGTCTGCACACGCACCAGGATCTAGCCATCTCACCCTCACCGTCATGCTCCGGGTGCTTATCGGCCTGGATGTGTTCCTCGGGGAGGCTGTCGTGCCATTGCATAAGATCTTTCAGGACGGAACGTGTCCCAAAAACCAGTAAGTTTTGCCGTGTCTGTAGTTCCCATACTCGTTTTTTTCCCCAAATAACGTCTGCCTACGCAGGAACGAGAGTCTGTGTAGGATTGTAGCTTGTTTTATGCAATCCAAGCAAAATACGTTATTTAACAAATCGGTATCAAATTTGCTGTTTTTTGCTGAATTTTGACTTATTGGTTAGTATCAGTAATAGCAATCTAACACGTATGTAATCATCTACATAGCTTACTGTCTATCAAAGTCAAATTGATTTCCATAGCACTTTCTTACTTTACATTCCATACAGAGCATTGTGTCAGAGAAGCATTACAACTATCTAGGCAGCCAGGAATAACTGAACAAGTCTATGGTGACACATCTAAATGTGATGAGGAAGAAACCGTGGGAGGACCAATACTCAGAATGCACTCCATCAACCTGTGGCATATCTGTGCTTGCGAAAAATAGGGGATATTTTAAAATGAAATAGCACCTAATTAAATATCCCATACTCTTGTAAGCATTTATGGTTGGACATTAAACAAACCTAAATGTACAGTTAGACTTCAACACATATTTTTATCCATATCAACCTAATATTGAGAAGGTTATCAATAAATAGCTGTTAATAAAGTGGTGGATCATTTTGGATTGTTGTTCAGAAGGTTATGAGATCAAATCCTGTCTTGGCTTCTGCTCTTTTTGCAGTAGGGCCCTTGATCAAGGCTGTAGATGTTCAGCTGCTAAGAGCCTAGCCGAAGAACTCAAATGTGCAAGTTGGTGTTTGTTATCAATTTGTGAATTCTCTGTTTCACACTGCAAACAGTTTCTGTCCTCTAGCCCGTCACTCATCAGAGTTACAAGAACTAGCTCAGTTACAAGAAAAGGTCCGTTATTGGTTACTATGGCTCAGCACTGGACATTAGACTAGGTGGTCCAGAGGTCAAGTCACAGCACTGCCAAGCTGCTACTGTTATGTCCTTGAGCAATGCCATTAATCCACAGTTGCTTTGATTGTGTGTTGGAAGACTGCACAAGTCACTTTGGTTAAGGATGTCTTTTAATTGACTAACTGTAAATTTATCCTTAGAAAAATGTAATAGCCCTAGACTATGCACCAGTCCATCGCAGAACATGTGATGTGCTGCCCCTTAAATGTACATTTAAAATGTGATGTGCCCCAGAAACAAACAATTAGTCACATATAGCTTTTAGTGACACATAGCTATTAGCTATTATTTATAAAGATTTATTATATCCAAAACTCTGACCATCGTAGACTGTATAACATTGTGTCATCTTGATTCTGGTTGGCCAGTAGGTGTAAAATAATTCCATATAAAAGAACAACTCTGAAGTGTTCCTCCTTAAAACTTTGTCATCAGTGTGCTTTACTGAAAAAAGTGACAAAGTCTAGCCATTACAACAAGCATAAAACGTAACATCAGATCTATAGGTAAACCAATCAGCCTCATTAACACCACTGACAGGTGAAGTGAATAACATTTACAATGTGATGCTCCGGCCAATGTTTTGTTTGTTTGTTTATTTGGCTTATTTAACATCACTTATCGGCATCAGTGGCAATCCAGCGACATACACAAGTTAATCTGAATACCAGTCATACATGCACAAGTCAATGACAATTTAGAGACACCAATTCACCTAGCTCACATGTCTTTGGGAGGAAACCGGAGTACCCGGAGTAAACCCATGCAGACACGGGGAGGACATGCAGACTCCACACAGAAAGGACTCAGGCC
>JAUZST010017340.1:0-33832 GCA_034779995.1 Parotocinclus haroldoi
TTTGTTTATATATATATATATATATATATATATATATATATATTTTTTTTTTTTTTTTTTTTTTTGTTCCCACAGCCCTTGTGGCCCTGTTTACCTTTAGTGATGTATTATGGGTTGGGACTGATATGCTTCCCTAGATTCTAGAAAATGGAGGAAATAATGATTTCAAAGTCCTGAGGGAAATCAGCAGGGTAGCAGTACAATGGCTGCAGCTTAGTAAGAAGATTTGAATGATGTCACGGGGCAGTGACGTTAGAAATCAGGCTGTAACCCAAATGAGATGTAGTGACATGCACTGAAGAGAAGAAAATGCTAAACTAGAGGTTTCTCCTTATTACTGTTGTTGCTGCCACATGAGGATCTAGAAACTTCATATGATGTGTGTTTTTAGCTCAGTCATTACTTCAATCTTTATCTATTATTATTATGACTTCAGCTCAGGCTACACAGTAGGAGTAATGTTACCTAAATCCAGGTCATTTTTGGAGTTCACATTTTCTTGCAGCTGGAGGTTTGAGGCGTGGTGTGGTAGCTGCTGAGCGAAACTTTCCCATCTCAGCAGTTATGTAATGAGTGTGAAGAGGAAATAGCTCTCTCTCTTGGTGCATGCATGTGGGACCGGGGACGAAAGCTTAAACATACTGCGTGACTTGCAGCACGAGCTCTGCAGTGCACAGCTGAACTAAAAAGGCTCTAGAAAAGGATTTGCTTAATAGTTATGTTTGTTTGTTGATGAAATGTTCTTATTTTCTTTTCTTAGGCTTATTCTGAAATTATAGGAAGGTTTGGTACTGGAAGTGTATAAACAGCACCTACACCAAAGTTCACTAGCCAAAAGTTAGTAGTTGTGCAAAAACCGCCATCCCTTTGGTGTTACAGTTGTCACCCTTCTGAGATGCTTTATTGTAGATTTTGGGCAGGGGCACACCTGGTCTGCATCATGTCTCACACCCGTGTTAGCTCCTGTTCCCATGATAGCTTCCTGCAAGGAGGAACCTAAGAACTCACCTCACTCTTCCTTCAAGCACCCCATATTCTGGATTTACTCACAATATGCCAAGGTGAGTTGTCCCGTGCCAGAGCATGATTGTCCCTACTTTCTATTCCACCACTGGTTCGTGCTCACATTGAGCTTGAACATTCTGGGCCTGAGCATTTGATCTCACTACTTTTTGCATGATAATATGCACTTGCACAGCCCCAGCTCAATTAAGTGAGGCAGTATGTGGTTCATGTGCACCATCACATCGACCTGGCCTCCCTCTGATACAAGACCTAGTCACAGAGCCAGTGCAGACCAGCTCCAGCCCAGAAATTCATGTGGACCATGACTTGAGATGTTTGCTTCAAACAGGGAAGTGCCACGCTGAAGCCAAAATACATCAGTCCCATTAAAAATAGTAAAAAAGATATTGTTGTTACCTTCAATGAAGATACTGTAACACATGCTATGATCTTGTTCAGTGGGCTGTAATTTCCCAGAAGCCCTTACTCTAGTGTGCTCTGATTCGCCTATATACTAATCTTCATGACATGTTCTTCATCTCGATTTATCAAGCCTGGATATTTAAACCCATTTCTTCTTCACTTTTACCACAAAGTCCCTCAGTTTTTTCTTAGCTCTGGCATCATGGCATCAAGTCAGTTTTATGAAAGCCCTTTTGCCTTCGGAATATGATTTCCTTTTGAATCACTGCAGCTCACCTATTCTCATGCGTTGGACCTCTACCTCTCTGGTAGTGCTGCTGTGTACTTGCTGTACTTGCAACTCTGCTCTCTTGGGCTAGTGTCACTACAATATCTGGTCGGTGGTCGTCCTATGATCAACTGCAGTCATATGGTTGGTGCACCTAAGTAAATAGATCAAATGCAGTAGCACAATGCATATAAAACAATGAATCTATTCAAACATTTTGCAATAATATCACAAGAAAATCCGCTCGTGTGAAATCTGTTCTGTCTCAAACTTGTCTGATGAGTAAAGCTTTTTAGCAGTTGTGTAAGACACACTGCTCCGCCTCTGCTTTGTGCATATTCTGGTTCCCAGGACATAAAGTTCTCAGGGTTTTTCTCTTTTTTTTTTCAGTCAAGAGCAGCAACCGACCTGGTTGTCTAAGAACAGGGGTTCTGCTCATTCAACAGCTGTGGCTAAGGCAGACGAAAGTATCCCGCTCAGATTTGTCTGTCTGGAAAAGTGCTTACTTCTTAGTGTGTGAAACTAGGTAGCTGGGTCTTTATTAGGTACTGCATTTCGCATTAATTAAATTGGAATTGGAAAGAAAGTGGATTGTACCGCTGCAGGGGAAAAAAAACAAAAAGTGTCTCAAAGTGTATCATGGAAGCCCTAGTGGCATTTTAAAGGGTGTTTAATCTTGCAAGTGATTGGAGGAGTGTTTGGACTTTAGTTTGATCTTAAAAAAGAGGAGATTATGGGCAGTAGGGTTATAGTAGGGCAGATTGAGGGATGTTGGAGCCGAAAAGAAAAAAGTCTTTTAACATGATCGATAAATGCAAGCAAGCATAAAAGTGTTCTGGCGCCAGGTATGCAAAGATATACACATGGTGTAGAAAGAAAAGCCAAATTCGGAAATCCCAGGCGGATGCTCTTTTAAGTCCCAAAGAAGTGGCATGTCTAATATAATAAGGATGTACATTTACCTTAACAATTAGCTGTGTCTGAAGATGGGGCGACTGGATGGTGGATCCTATATCAAAGCTGCTATCCCTGTCCAAGATGTGCCTTCGTCTGTGTTCTTCTTGTGATATAAACTATATTTTTTTGGAGAGTTTTTTTAAAATGTCCGATTCGATTCGATATTTTATACAGTATAGATTAATACAGGATAGACTTCTTGAGCATATGCTACATTTCAAAGTCTTCCCAAAAGTGTGTACTTCCTTTTCCTTTAAAAAAGACCAAGAAAAAACCAAGAAACCATGTATTTGAAAACAAGTCCAAAAGAAGAGAAATAAAATGTAAATAGATAAAGTACACTGCTTACAAATTTAGTGGATATGTAATGTTGAAATATCCCTAATTTTGTGAGCAGTATATTATTTTCCTTTTAACATTAGGTTAGAGGTTGAACGAAACCAGCTTGCAGGAATACTGCTAAAACAGACAGGATCGGGTCCCAAAAACCGGCAGCCAGCAACTACTAAAGTTTTTAAGGGACTATATAAAAAATAAGCCCAAAAATGCTTAGAATATGGGGACCTGGCAAACATTTGATTCTGCTAGTCACTTCTACACTCCTGTTACATTTGTCAATTCATTTCTAGAGAGGTTTTATTTTTATAACTGAGCATAATCTCAAAGCAGTTTCACAATTTTAGATTATCTTAGAAAAAACAAAAAAAGTCCCTAAATGTTATAAGGTTTTATAGGGCCAAGACTCAAAAAGGGATTCGATTTCCTTTGGTTGCTTAGATGACAAATATAAGAATTAAACTAATTTACCTAGTGAAATACAAGTACATGCGCTGAGAAATCCGATTACTAGAATGAAATCTAGCTCTCTTAATTTGATTTCTTAATCTGATTTCTAAGCATTACTCTGACCTAAGAAATCAGGGTATGACCTCATGGTCGATAGTGTAGTACCATAACTGCTGAGCTACCACAGTCCACACCCCATGTTGATATTTTCACCCCAGTCAATTAGGAAGTCATGAATTATTGCGAAAGCACACCAAACATCTCATAACCTTTCAAACCCGGAAATACCTGAGAGATTTCATCTAATATCATTCACACTCTTGTGTGTACTAGTGCTTCAGCTAAATGTTTAACCAGGTTGCTGAATGAACTCACTGAGGACAGCCATCACCTTCGAGCTTCACACCTATCGTGCTGTCAGCATGGAACTTGGAAAAACAAATGAAAGACAATCGAGCGTGGGAGAGAACTAATGAGAGTGAGTGGGAGAGAAGAAAGAGACAGACAGGAGCAGAAAGAGACATATCTCTTGCAAAGAGTGGTGGCCAGAGCTTTTAAATACAACTCAAGGGTTAGTTCTCATGCTTGTCAGCACCATTTGTAGAATTAACTTAAGTTTTCACAGGTGATTTCAGAAGACATACAGTCAGCTGTTTATGCAGCCTAATAATCTATTAATAATGGGATCAATAGCTTAATGGGAATGGAAATGTCTACCTCGGTGGGAATAATCTGACAATGAGAATAAGGATAACAGCCATGTTAATTTCTGGATCCAATTTCATTTCCAATCAGACTATGCACATAATGCATGCTTTGGCTAATTCAACCTGGCGGCCTTGAAAAGGCTGGTGGGCCAGAGAAAACAAGGTTTGTGCGTCAAATCTAGAAAGTATAATCCTGTTAAAATCATCAGCAGGATGGAAGGCCAAAAGGCTCAGAATCAAACCTCCTTCTTCTGTCCTCGCGGTTCAAGTCCCGCTTGATACAGGGTCCGCTCATACCCATGAAAATGCGATGAGGGAATGCTTTGACTGATGTGTTGCGTCGACTGTCGTCAAAGAAACACACACAAGTCAATGTCAATTTAGAGACACCAATTAACCTAATACGCATGTCTTTGGACTGTGGGAGGAAACCGGAGTACCCGGAGTAAACCCACGCAGACATGGGGATAACATGCAGACTCCACACTGAATAGACCCAGGCCGCTCCACCCTGGGATTGAACCCGGGACCTTCTTGGTTTGAGGTGGCCCCCGTGCTGACCCCTCAGAATCAAAGCTACAGATATAAAAACCTACACTCACTTTCTGCTTTATATTTACATCTATGTACTAGGAATAATATAAAGCACATTTTGAATAAGGGCGTCTGCTAAATGCTGTAAATGTAAACGTACACCTTGCTAGTCTCAAGTCAAGACCTGTCTCTCTGTTTGCATCCAAGTGCATTTTCGTGGTTTCTGATGGAGTTGAGGTCAAGGTTCTGAGCAAACCAGAAACGTTCTCAATCAGAGTTGGCAAACCAACTCCCTTGAACTGACTTGCTGGGGGAGGAAACCAGTAACAACACAACAACACGTACAAACCATTCTGCTCAGGAGATTCCAGAAATTCTTTTTGAATTTGTTGCAAGTGAGTGTTGCTAAAATAGTAGAGCTCTATATTTAGAGTGGGCTGGTATGCAGGACAGACCAATATGGTTTGCTGGTAAAAAAAAAATCCATAAAGGGTCAGGTGTGAGAATTAGGTTTGGGATGGACTGAAAGGGGGCGAGGAAATGTACAGACAGAAGTACCTGGCACCTGAAAGAAAGAGGGAGGGATCCTGATGCAGCCTAATGGGGCTCCTGAGTCCATTTGGGGTCAGGGGTTGGGTTAGTGGCACGTTACGCCGAATAGATGTGGCCGTATCACATGCATACAGTTCATTTGATCTTAATTTCAGTTTTCTTTCTGCCTGTAAATATCTCCCATTGAAGTTAACCTCTCAGAAGACTGTTTTAATGTTTTAATGTTAATGTTAAATGAAAGTTACATAGCCTGGGTTTTGCTGAAGTTTTATTTAATGCTGTCCAGATTATTTCCATAGGAATTCTGATTATTTGTCAAAAACGTATTGAACACCTCCTCTGCACTGACTATTTTTAGGAATCATATCACTTTTAGCGTGCTACAGTCTGACCTCAGTGACTTTATTAACCATGTCATATCTGTAGTGTCCTTGTGCCCCAGTTGTGGGGGAGAGCTGCATTACACCCACACAACTGAAACTCACACTTCCTCCTTGATAAAGATATTGCTTGTGTGCTTTCTAAACAGGGGGTGTAGAGTCAGAGTAAGACAGAGTGCATAACCTAAATCTGTCCACAATATAGCTGATATACATATACAGCTTCATTTGTTCCTACACTTTTGTTTCATTTAAGATAAACTAATGAGTGTTTGAAACATCACGTAGCTCAATACTCTCTATGTACAGGTAAGCAGTGTGCAGCAATCATCTTATCAGTGTCTGCTGTAAGGTCTTTAAGGTCTTAACAGTAATTAACAATAATTCAGGAAATAATGATGTGTTTTTCAACTACAAATACTGAGACCGTAAACAGGCAGTCAAAGCGTCAGGCTTGTGTCTGTGTGTATGTGTGAGAATACCTTATCGCACGACTTATCTGCACTTGCTTGTTAGCTCATGTTTGGACTACAGACTGTAACTTGGTAGGCGTTTTTAGATACTTTTAAATGCTATTTAGAAGTGCCTGTGCCTGTACTATTGTAAGTAGTACTAATTTTACACCCTCTACCTGTATATTCTTTCTAAGTATAACTACAGCTTACTTTTGATGTTAGAGTTGAATTGTGCCTTTCCTCTTTTCATGTATTGATCTATGTTTTATATGTATTCTCCTATTTTGCATGCTTTCTTGTATTTTTTGTTTTGATGTAAAGCATCTGAGTATCCTAAAAAGAGCTATAAAACTCTAATGTATTGTTGTTATTATTATTATTATTATTATTATTATTATAAACTGGTTCAGCTTCCACAGCTGAGTTTTTGTTTCACCTGGCTGATCTTCTGTGTTGTTTGCATTTTTCGCTTCCTTCAAAGAAAATTATCGGCCATATCGATTACTCATGTGTTCAGCAGGATCTCTGATCCATTCATCTTTTGTTTGTATCATTTGCATGCAGCTGTCTCTTTATATGTAAATTACGGCCTACAAAGTAGTAGCCTACAAAGACTCTGTGACTATGGTGCCGTTTTACAAATTATAATGCAGTCGTTAAAAGCTGCACGTCTGGTTGTTTTGATTTAGATCCTGCATTAGTGTATCAGAAGAAAATGTGCAAATGTTTGATGTAACAGGCACTGCTCAGTACAAGTAGCTGAAGATATGAAGATATGACACTTTGATACAACGTACTGTGTAGTCAGTCCACAGCTGGTAAACAGTGTAAATTTGCTGTGCCCTCAAGATAACCCAACACACAGAAATTAACGTCCAAACCACTGCCAACAAAGGTAAGTACACCCCTACTCACTACATTGAAAAAGGATTCCAGCTGTAACCTGAGCTGTGGACGGCTCAACTTAGGCAACATTTTGCTGTACACTTTCCACTTGTCATTAATGCTCCGATTGGTAAGCCAACGAATAGTTATAGCCTCTGAAATGTTTTGGTTTTTTTTTTCTCCCGACTTTCCACACCTTCTCAGAGCTGCTCTGAAAAAGCGTATAGTGATTTTTTTTGTGTTGCCATGCATTACTAGTAGTGGACTCCTCAGTTTTTATTCTAAATTAATCAAAACCACTACAAGTGGTTGGTGTGTGCGACTGATTGTGCCTGAGCAGCAATTGTTCATCTCAGTGGACTGATCACATTCAAAGGAGACCACACGGTGCTCGGATACGAACCCTGGAACTTCTGGTTAATAGTTCAGCATTTTACCCACGGAGCCACCACTGGCTAATTCCCATTTAATACACTAGAAGTGTAAGGCGGAAACTGGGTTCAGATGCATTGCCTTACATAGCAAGACACCCGTACTATTTCTGCTGTTTTACATCTCTCGCTGTGGTTTTCCTTGCCACTGCCACTTCTGGCTGCTCGTTGACGTGTGGACTTGACTCTTGTGAATCTGCTTTGCCAGATGTGTGCTTCAAATGTCCAAGTACCCTGTGATGATTACTCTCATTCTCCGCTGGAGCTCCACCTGTAACTAAGCCGAGCTGTTAAAACATGAGAGACTAGCAAATCCCCCTCAGTGTCTTGCCTAATCCCTCGTGTAGGGCTTTTCCAATCACTCCCCTCATCTGTAGCTTGTTACAGCAGCACAGCAGGAGGGAGAGTGACATCATGAGCATTTTAGCAATTAACCTTCTGGTCCTCTTATAGAAGCAGAACCCACAAGTGGAACCGCACCATTTGTCTATAAGAGGGGTTTTAACTATGTTGTGTATTGCAGTAGTGAAATACAGTATTGTAATGCTTTACCGAATAACAACAAATGCTCCGTTTTTCAATATAAACCTTGTTTAAAACTTGTCCTCAAGTTCCTAGAAATTTTAGATATTGCTATTGTTTCTCACTATCAGAGTAATGCATGCGAGAACGCACACATGCACACACAACACAACAAATACACAATACAACAATACACAACAAAAAAACTTTTATTCCTACCTTTTTTACAACTTCAAAATGAGAAATAGTTATACATTATGGAAAACACAGATTAAAAAAAAAACACAACGTTCCTTCCAAAACAGATCTGGAACACATAGGTCTGACCACAGTGCACAGCTTTTCTTAAATAAACTTTTAAGTGGCATTTGTGAATGCGCTTGACTGAAGTTACCAGAGTAATCCCTTGTGGTTATATCAGCTACTGATGTGTTGTCTGAGGAATCATGGGTCCTCGGTTTAGGCTTGTCGTTTAATAACTGAAATTCCTTATGTTTTCTTGAGCATTGGTTTTTAACATTTCAATCATTTTACAATATAATCATTTTTTTTCATTTATAAGTCTCTCGTGTTTGAAGATCTGAAGATCCTCTGTCCATCCTTGCTCCTCAAAGACTCAGCCTTTTTTGTATGCTGCGTTTGTACTAAATCATGATTATAATCACTTGTTTGTATCATTTATTTGAAATCACCTCATTATTTCGGTCCTTTTGTGTTAAATGTGTGCAGACCTGAATTGAAGAAATTGAAAATTATTAACACTTGATAAGAAGCTGACCAGACAAAGCATAAAATGTTTTGGGTTCACGCTGTCTGCAACGAAAGTATATTTCCAAAGTCAACGTAAGGCGCAGTACATTTTTTATTATTACTGGTATTTTCCATTAGTTCCCAACTTTTTCTGATTAGGGGTTGTACATCAAATTCACATTCGAATGACAGAAAACCCGTATGAGTGAAACCCAGTGACACCTGCTGACAGAAAAGAGAACTGAAGCATTAAAAGGTAATAAAAAAACATGATATCTTCATGCTCTCTTTTTTGTTTTTAGTGTTTCAGTTTCATAAACTATTTTTTATCTATTTGTTTCACAAAACCTATTGCAGATGTTAAACAATACATATCAGTAGCCTAAACACCAACTACACATCAGAAATGTTACCACCAAACTCATCTAGCCTGTTATTAAAAATAGCCTGTCATTAAAGGGGAAAATAAACAAATGATACATGATGGCAGTGTCACGAATTAAACCATGTTTTACCTGGAGTTACCAGGCTCCAGATGCACTATACTATGGCCTTGGTGTTGCTAATTAAGCATTGCTAGCTAAATGTGTGTGCAGCATATCTGGCATACTGGCATTAGTATTAGTAGTGTCCAATACATTATGTAATTAATGATGTTTCAACAAGTTGGTTCCTAATTAATAAATACACTGCTTTAATTATGTTTTTGTGAGCAGTATATTGTAAAAATATATATTCGATGCAACCCTACACTACAGTAAATATTGTATGTAATTTAACCACCTATATTAATTGTATGTTTTATATGTATAATTTTTACTTTATTTTTAGTTTTAGTGCTTGAGTTTATTACAAATTATAATAATTTATAATAATAATTTCTAGGTCATCCAGTTTCCTCCCACAGTCCAAAGATATGCATGTTAATTGGTGTCTCTAAAGGGGCCCTTAGTGTGTGACTGTGTGCATAACTGTATGTATATATATATATATGCACAACTGGGGAGGCTGCAGCCCCGGCAGCACCACCCTTCCTGCGCTTGTTTGTTAATCTCTATGAATCTGCAAAATGCTTTAAACATAATTGATAATATAATGGAATGCAACCCACATGGACATGACAACATGCCAAAGCTGGAATTCCCAGGGCCATGACCACGCTGAAAACATGGGGGAAATTTGAGCACTTAAGACCGTAGACTGAAACAAGACTTAAAGGTTTAAACTCCATGTCACGTTCAGATCAGACAGACGTTAATGAACACTATTGTTTTAACATATGAAGCACAAAGCTGGGATGTAATGATTGCTTTTCACTTAGGCAGCATTTGTATTCCAGCTGTATGGTGATGTCATGTTCTTATTCCTCACATTCACTCATTTAAAAGTTGGACTCCTGATCTTCAAGCATGTTCTCAATAAATGATGGTTCTCTTCATGCCAAGACACACAAAGACATAGTTTTAACATTGAGGAGAAGTATCAGTACCGCATTTTGAGAATAATCTGTGGTTGGAGGCTTCCAGATTACAGATGAGAAAGAAAGAAGTTCTAGACATGGAAAACTTATTTTTCTACAGAACATGACTAAGACGACTTCTTTCTCTGGAATCTGGGTGTAAGCAGATCAAACGCTGCTGCCTCAAGGCTCTCAGAAACCGAGGCAACTTTATTCATACAGTATGTGACATTTACATACTAACTTATACACTGCTCACAAAAATGAGAGGATACTTGAAATGAAATATGCCATTATGAAATATCCCCTAATTTTCGTGAGCAGTGTATGTGGATTAGTGGACTGAACCCCGTCAAGTGGGCCCCTTGTTTTTCTGGAGAAAAAAACCTGTGTGTGTGTGTGTGTGTGTGTGTGTGTGTATGTGTGCTCTCATGTTTGTGTGTGTATTCCTATGTGTGAGATAATGGAAGATGTGCATTTTTACATATGTGTGTGTGTGTGTATGGATGTCAGTGTGTCAGAGCAGAAGGTATGAAGTTAAAATATTAATAAAATGAATTAATGAAAAAAAGAAAAAAGAAAATATTAATTTATGCAAAAAAGTGTGTGCATTTTTGAGTGTGTGTGTGTGTGTGTGTGTGTGTGTTCTCTCTGTATGAGTTTATTTCTGTGTGTAAAAAGAATATATATAAAATAATTAAAAATATAAGTATAAAAATATTGGAATATGCAAACACATAACAATGCATTTGTAATGTACCTGTATGTCTGTGTGTGTGGGTGTGTGTGTGTGTGTGTGTGTGTGTGTGTGTGTGTGTGTGTGTGTGTTCATATGTGTGAGAACAGAATGTATAATTTTACTAAATGTTTTATTTTTTTATTAAATGTGTGTGTAGTTATGTGTGAGAACAAAATTATTATAAAAAGAATAGCTAATTGGGTTAAGTTTATACATCACTGTGAGGGATAAGGGGACATTTTTTACCCATGTGAAGCTATTTTGCTGGTGATTTCAAGAAATACAGCTTATTTTCACAAACCACAGCTATCTTTTGGAAATCCAAAGGAGCCAGACGAATTGTTTCAGGTTGCTGAGGCTAAGGTTAGTAAAGGCAGTATATTATATAATATGTCAGTGAAAAGTCACCACAATGATTAAAAATAATTTTTTTTCATTCAGTTGATTGCCTGAGCAAAAGACGTCCAAGGGCTTTCCTAAAGTGCCTAGTAGTTTTAGCTTGTTGGGTCTGGGATTTGAATTGACAACAGTAAGAACTGTGCTACCCCATCCTTAAAAATCATCAAGTGGACTTTAAATTGCCCTTAGTAATGAATGACTGGATGTCCAGGATGTATTCCCACCTTGTACCCAGTGCTTCTGGGATCGATTACAGCCTCTTACGGGATAAAGTGTTTGCTGAAAAAAGATCGGATCTCCTAATAGCACACACGAAGGTGCATTTGTTATGAAGTGGGTTGCAGTGAACAAATGGTTTAAACAATCAAAGTCATTGATTTGAAAATGATTTTTCCCCGTCTAATTCTTCAGCAGTAGCATCTGCCAAATGCTTTGCATAGCTGATTGGTAATGCTCAGTGGTTAGAAGCTATTTTGACCTATTTTTACCACCGTACTTGAATGGCTCGCTTCAGAACATGCCAAAGCATTTCAATGAGACTCGGACAGGGAGTCAAACTCACCGATTTCAGCACACAAACTGATTCTGTTTTGGATAATTGCATGACCTGGCATTCTTAGAGTTACAAATCAGGGGGGAGTCTGACATTCTGCTGCCTAATTTTCACATGCAGTCCACCTCTGGCATTTCCTTTTATAGTTATATATACTGCATTTACAAGACGACCTTATCTGGCAACTAATACAATCTTAGCAATCGTACAATCAAGCAATCGTGGGTTGCGCTTCGCGCAAGTGCCCAATGTCCTTTACCCCAGGTGACTTACTAATCTGCTGTGCCACTTGAGCACTTGAGTGCAGATGTTAAGCTTAACATGTCGTGACTTAATGAGAGAATGAACCAGTTACACTAGACCGATTTCATGCAGTTGACAAGTGTGGATCCTCCTACCAGCAGGAATGACCAGAGAACATGCCAAATTCCAAACAGACAGAGTTCTTGCACAGCCATATATTGATTCTATGTTTGGTTCAGGTTATAGAGCTCCTGAATCAGGCATTGCATTATACGTGGAATGCACAGTGATCACATTTCCTGATATGGAGGGTTTGGTCTTAACTGTGAGAGAAATGGCTCCCCCGAGACACAACCGCAGTCCTGGGAAGTAGTGACCAGGGACCAAGGATCATGGTATCTGAGATCTTTAAACACCAGTGTGAACAATGGTGGAAAGTCTCTGCCACTGTACTGGTGGGAAGAGTCGAGGACTTCCTCTTTGTTGACCTTGCTGACAAGGTCAGAATAGATTTTCCAGGGGGTACTGGCTATAAATAGCCCTCTATGAGGACTAGAAGGAGATTTTGTGTGGGAATGTTTTAGAAAAGCTTTGTGTAAAAATCTCATTTAGACTGCTTTGCTTTGCATGTACTAAGAATAAATACTAATTTGTAAACATCATCAGCTTTGTCACATTGTTATGAAAGGCTGCACAGATCAGTCCTTTGCAGGAAAAGCTTTGAGATATTCGGAAATAATACCTGGATTACTAAGTGCTTTAACAATTCCATTAACATTTGCACATATTTATGTCTGATCTTACAATCTGGAATAGAAGCAGATAGCTAAAGGACCTTGCTCAAGGGCCTGAATCCTGAACCAAGTGCGTGATCAGACCCACTTTACTGGTGCGCTAAACCATGCTACATATTTAATAAACTTACATGTATAATAATAATTTAAATAAACAGAAGCTAAATATAATAAAGTATACAATATCTTTAATAGAAATACACTAATAAAAATAAATAAATAACAAGAAGTCATTGGGACCGAAATAAACTTTATATGTGCGAATGTATTGATGACATACGTAAGTGATTACAATATTATATTGAAAGAATAATTGGGGAAAACTGTACAATTAAAAGGAGGTTCCGGTTAAACGGCTGGGCTTCTTCTAGCACCAATGTAAGATGAGTTACGGTTAGGTACTGGAGGCATACAGGTTCCATTTGAAATTATGTTCTGCGTCACATTTTCCCACACATGTTGCAACTGGGTCTGTAGATCATGTCCCAGCTGGTCCCATAAATGCCAAATTAATGAAAAATCTGGTGACCGGGCAGACTGAGGATGTGTTGCAATCTGCTGAGAAATTCTTGGTAAGCCCTTGATGTGATTGGGTAAGAATGATCCCGCTAAAAAATTCCAATTGGAAGCCCTGCCATGTAAGGCAAAACATGGCTGGAGGATGTTCTGCAGATATCTGTTAGTGTCCCCTGAATCTCTACTACGGGTGACCAATTGTTAAATGAAAGATGGTGGACAACAAAACTGTGGAAACCGTTTGTGCTTGTCAGCAGATCAAACAATCCTCTTTTTACGGTCTGTCTGGAATGTCCGAAGACTGTTTGTTGTGTGTGCCCTCATGGAAGCACTGCTCCCAAAACTTCCTAACTGCTAGGTCACAACGGCCTGCGTGGCAGGCAAAGCAACCATCCTGCTTCCCTCTGTCCAATGATGCGCCCCCTTTCAAAGTCTGTCAGCTGTAATGTTTCTGTGTGCATTAAAGCTGCATTTCTAGGAATAATAATAGCTCACCAAGAGGTAAACGACCCAAAAGTAGCATTTTTTAGTAGAGCCTTTTTTCAAGGGGAGGGGGGAACTGCATTCCAAATGTATGCATATGAAACTGCATGCTGAGATTTGCAGCAATCCAACATTTCTATATGGGTGCACTGGTTTTTTTTGTCAATAAGCATATAGTTTAAATAATACATTACAACTACTCGTTCTCTTGAGAAGTTTTGGTTTAAAGTGCACAATTGCTTGAGAATCTTTGAGAAGCAAAGATGCAAATGTGTTTCTCCTCACATTCATTCTAACACCGTCACCAGATTGGAGATTCACAGGGGTTCTGATTCTTTTTAGCCTAGACTTTGAGTAAACAGCGGATGTGTTCAAATGTTTGTGTGGTATTAGTTTGAAAAGTCTTTGTCCAATATTGTGTGTTGGATGCAGATCAGATGATGTTTTATTTGTAACTGAGGCAGGTCTTTCCAAAGGATGGTTAGTCATGGGAAAAATCAGCGTTAATCAGGGTACCATGGGAAAGCTATTCGGAGAGGGAGGGCATCCCGCTGTTTGCAGAATGACAGGTATGCCCACTGCGAGCAGGATGACTTCATGATAGAGAATGTTTGGTTTACGATTGCACCTTTTTGCATGTTCCATAGATTGGTTATCAGGAGAAAAGCGTGAACAAGTTCCTTAAATATTTACTCTTGGGTGTTGCACTGCTGCACTGCCTCTGGCAGGGCGGGTATGGGAGGGAGCGTCTGCATTCCCTCAGCCTCATTGATAAGACATCTCTTGTGGGGCAGACCAACCAAAGCCAGATTTGTTAATTATAGTGCTGTTCCAACCTTTTACAGGAATATTTTGGATTTCCCCTCACCAACCATGTCCAGATCAAAGCCTCTTTGTATCCTGGGGGGCACGTGGGGGGCACGGTGACCCCGTTCTGACTAGGGCTGGTCTCACTCTCATAGCACGGTTTCCTGCTGATAAGGCTGGTATGCTTTCTGCTTACTCTTAATTTAAATGGGATCTGTAATTAAGCCCTCTCAGGAATGATATCTGATATTTATAGTGCACTGGCTGGAAGCTTAGGTGCGTGAACCTTTTGGAAATACCAGGATTTATGTATTCATTAGTCTCATGGTGTGGCCTGGTCTTTATCTAAGGCAGAAAATAAAGACCTGGACCTTCAGTTTAAACCAGTAACACAGATTATAGGTGGATATTTGTAACGCTTTTGTTAAATACTTTTTAGATCAATTGTTTACAGTACAAGCTGCACAAAATATTTGGGCTATTGAGGTTCTTAAAAGCCAGGTGTTCTAGACAGTGTTGGTGCAGCGGTTAAGGTACTAAATCAGAATGTCCAGGGTTCAGGACTATTTACTGCTGCCACCGTTGGGTCCCTGAACTAGGCCAACAATTACTTGTACTGTAATTTGTATGAATGGTAAGTTGCTTTGTATAAGGCTATTTGATCAGTGCTGTAAATGCAGATAAACATCAAGATAATCATTCATTTTGAACATTTTGAACTGACGCTACACTGCACTACATAAGACATTGCAAAAAAGCAACCACACCAAGAACTTAATGTGCAATGACAAACACTGCAGTAGAATATCAGAGTTCAGCTACAGGATACTTTTTTTTAGGTTTTACCAGTTGTGCAAACCAGGGTTTATAAGAAATGATTTTTTTTTTTTTTAAATTAAGGTATGTCATGTTTTTTTAAACGTTTTCCTTGGGGTTCACATATTTTTAAGCTGTACCTTGCTGATTTACTCCAGAAGTTGGCACAGGACAAAGCACGCTCTGAATGAGATTCCAGTCCATAACAGGGACGACCGGAGGTGCAGCTGCAGGCAGTAGTGATTTATGATTCCTGATTGGCCTCTCCGCCAGTAGGATGTTCACTTGTCCCAGGTGGTCGTGGCACCACTGCAATTGTATCCCAGGTCAGGACCCGAGCACTAGCACATAGCATTTTATTCAGTCTGACTGAGATCATGTTTAGCTCATGGAAAATCCTATTTTCCTACTTTGCCCAGCAAGCTTCGTTGTTGGAAACAAGTTCTGTTGGCCTTTGTAAGTTGGACATGTGAAAGCCTGTCATCCAAAACAAAACAGTTAAGATGATGTTGGATGTCATTTTGATGTGTATAAGAGTCGTGTGACTGAACTTTCAATGAGTACCTCGTTGCACAGGTTTGGAAACACAATACAAGTTTGAGCTTGTCAGTGTAAAACCTGTGTGACTGAACGTTTACTGCCCCATTTCACCATTTCACGCAAATATTATCTGGAGCTATTCGAAGAATTCCGCAGGCCTCCTGCTTTTGCCCGTTAGTAATTTGGCACCCTCTTCAGTATTGGATGCTGGGCTTATTGTAAAGGCACGAAGAGTCATACCAAGGGATCAAACATGGAGATAATGCCTGTGAAATTCACTTAAACTTCGGTGATCTTAGAAATGTGGTATAATTATTACATTGTTAACATATTTTCAGACACAGCTTTATTTGGTCAGTTCAGAAAGGCATTCATATCTCCCCCCCACCCCACCCCCCAAGATATGTTGCCACAAAAACAGGAACAGTAAAGGGGCAAAACAACTAGATACAGGCAAGAAAGACATGAGACGAGACAAAAGCAAGGAACAAATAAAGGCATCACATGGGAAGTGACAAAAGACTAGAGACGAGATAAGACATCTGACAAGAAACATGACAAGAGATCTCACAAAAGACTAGGAAAGACATGACAATAGGTGAAAAAAGTCAAGTCAAAGCATATTACAAAAGACGTGACGACAGATGAGAGAAGAGACGAGACATGAAAAAAACGAGACAAGATGCGAGAAAAAATATGACAAGAGATATGCATATAATTGAAATACAGGTATATATTTGATTTATTTCTCTTTTATTATTTTATGGAGTATTCATTCTTACATAAACATTAGTAACTGTAACAAATGCAGTTTCCCTCCTGAGCTCTGTGGCGACCCCTTGTTATCTGCTACACCACTGTGCCACCCCATCGGAGCGGGGATTGACATGAGAAATTTAGTCAAATGTTCTGTGGATGTGGGGGTCGGTGTGTCATTACCAGGTGCTAAAGACCACACAGGAGGTGGGTAAGCTGGAGAATGAGCTTTTTACCTGATGGGAAAATTTGACGCTTTCACCATTTTAGTTTTAAACAGCTGGTGCTGGGACATGCAGGGTCAACTAGCTAGACACTGCTGAGATGAACTGGGTTCGAGTCCTGCCGATGACTTCAGGTCTGATCCAGTGTCACAACAAAGCTATATTTTCTAGATTTCTAGATTTCCGCCGTGTGGGTTTCGGGACAGGGTTGGTGGGCTGACAAGGAAAAGGCCGGGATAAAATGTGTACTGTAAATATACTGTATATAGAATGACATTCAAACAGGGAGATGATTCATTCCAAATCTTGTGTTTTAATGTTATTCCGCTAACAGCGTATGAACTAATGGCTCTCTGTGCATACTAAGAATGGTTTAATGGTAAATGCTCACACACTCACACATATATTATGTTATTTTCCAGTGCAGATAGCCGAGTGGATGTAGTAGGCTATGAAAGAGAGAGTTGCTCTTATCGTCTTCTGTTTAAAGATGTGAGGATATGAAGTCATGCTACAACAATCCAAACTATGTCACTACTCATGGCTCAAAGTGAAGCCAGACTTTCCTCTTGTTCTTCCTCTCGTAAGTCAGTGCATAGCCTGTAAGCACTATAGACTGAACAACACTGTGCACACGCCATACGACTGCACTGTGAGGCCTGTTTGGCCGGAGGTTCAATTAAAAGGTTTTTTAAACAAGTTGTTTTCTGATGCAGGCTGCTGGGTTGTTGAGGAAAGGGGTGGAGAAAGGAAACAGAGAAAAGCAAAAACAGGCACATCCTTTGGAAATTACCCCTCTCAAAGCTACAGGCCTCAACCAACAAAAACTACTACAGCCTGAGAGCAGATCTCATCCTCAACTGATGGCACAGGGAGCAAATGTGAAAATATGAAAACTGAACCTTGAATAAATCTGAGCTAGACAATTAGAGCCTACTTTTAGTATACTAATGAAGGAATGAGGTGGCACAGGGAGGTGGTGCAGCATTTATGGTGCCCAGTTCCTGACCAGAAGGTTCCTGTTCCAGGTCTCAAACACAGATGTTCTTCTGTTACCAATTCCAGATCCACTCCAGCTATTCTTCCGTCATCAATCCTGTCCTCAAACTGTTACTCAAAACACTTCAGAGGAAAATAACAACCCCTTCCCCTCTTGCGGCTGATTGAGGATGCCATGCCACCAAAACCTACCCAGTGAGGACAAGACAACCCAAAGTGACTCCTTACTGGACTAAATAATGCTGATAATTATATTCTTTGGATTATTTTATTTATGATATATACTATTGTCTTATATTATACAGTTTTATATATATATACATCATGCTGCATCTTGCATCAGTGGTTATTAATAAACTCTATGCTCCTAACCCATAAGTAACTACATTTTCTCTTTTCTCTCCGAGCTGATGCTCCCGTACCAGTTCCAGCACCACACACTTAGACGCTCCTCCACCTCAGCATCACTCTGGTCTTCATCAACACTAACCAGTCCCGCCAGCATGCAGTAACTCCCTCCATCATTTAGTTATTAGGAGACGACGTGCCTCTGATAACTTACCGCCGAGGACTCATTATCTTAAATATCTTATTTTGGTATTTATTTTGAATTGTATAAATTAATAACAATTTTATTATTAATTTAAATTGTATTATTTACTTAATTTTACTACTACTACAACTTAATTATTTCAATTAACATCTTGGCCACCCAGGGAGGACGGGTCCCTTTTTGAGTCTTGGTCCTCCCAAAGTTCTTTCCTTTCATATTCAGGGAGTTTTTCCTTGCCACTGCCTCGCTCAATTTGGGATTGGCCTTTTAAGATAATATAATATAGTAAAGCTGCTTTGAGACAATGCTCCGTTGTAGAAGCGCTATAGAAATATATTTGGCGTCAGAACCCTTTGGTTGCCTCAAGACGTTGTTCTAAATGTTTTGCATGTTACCCAAATTTTTCTGTAAGACTGTATGAACTTTATCCAGCGCTGCACTTACAGAGATTTGTAATGGTAAATGAAGTTTGAATATACAAAGGAAGTGCTGCTCTGTGTCTCATCCATCATATTTAACATAAGCAGGGTGTTAGATGAGCGAGGGTTATCGCATACCACGCGTTTTGTCACTATTAGCTCAATCTTAAGAAGTGAAAACCGAGCTGAAGGGGTGCATTTTTTTCTTTTGGAGCCAGCATGTTCAGTCTCGCCTCGCTCGACAAGCCTTTCCATTTCTGTTCCCACATCTTCAGCTGTAGGCTTGTATTGAGCTCATACTTTCCATATAAACTGTGGTTTTATTTCATTATGCTGTTGCTGTTAACTGAAGACTGGTTTTGCATTAGCACAGTCTGAAAAGTAATGCATCATTCTATATTTTACATACAAATTCAAATTCACATTTATATATAAAGTGCTTTTTACAATGGAGCATTGTCTCAAAGCAGCTTTACAATATTATATTATCTTTAATCCAATCCTAAATTAAACAAGCCTAGTGCAACAGTGGCAAGGAAAAAAACTCTCTGAATAAAGAAGGAAAGGTCCTTGGGATCAAAAAGGGTTTGGTTCTTGGGGAGCCTAGATGCCAACCTTGCACCTTTTTTAGTGATAGAAATGATCAAATGGCTAATGACCTATCCTGCAGTGGTGGGCACTCTTATAATATTTGGCACACCTGGTGCAGTGACATGTGAAGGAAACAACGTTAAACATTACACATAGTGTGCATACACTCACCGGCAACTTTCATGGGTATACTTGCTCAACTGCTTGTTTGACGTAAATATCCAATCATCCAATAACATGGCAGCAACTCAAAACGACCCACTAAATTTTAAAGCAAGCATCAAAATGGGGAAGAAAGGTCAATTACACTTCCCTCCGAAAGTGTTGTAAGAGTGAGGCCAAACCTTTTATTTTAGCTGTAGACTGAAAACATGTAGGTCTGACATTAAAAGATGAACAGAAAGACAGAAGATGAACATTTCAGCTTGAATTTTCAGGTATCCACACCTGGAGAGGGTATCACCTTTTGTCTGAGCTCACCCATTTATTTTTCTTGTGAGCAAAAGTCAAGGGATTATTGTAATAGGTGACTGTGAAGGGTGTTTTGTTGCCCCGTTATATTGATTACTCAAACGATAAATAGTGCCGAATGTCTATGCTTCAGATTTGGGTTTGACCTGTGCATTTATAGTTAGAGGAGTAACTAGGGTTACCAGAGAGCTGTCTGTGGGTCAAAAAAAGCAATTTTGAAGCTGAGAGAAGATGGAAAAGCAATCGCAGGCGTTGCACAAATATTGGCCATAGTCATTACAAACGTTTGGAAAGACCTTCCCCACGGGTGTACTAATCTGTAAGTAACAGAATATGAACAGGTAGGCCAAGGAAAACCACATGACAGAAACATTGTACGCTCTGTACAGAAAGACCCTAAAAGTTCGCAGAAGACGTCCTACACAAAAATACAGAGGCCTAAACAGATGATGCAAACCACTAATTAGCTGGAAGAATTGGATGGCCAGGCTGGGATTTGTACAGTGCAGAGACAAGCCTCAGAAATTGTGGGACAAATATTTTTGGACCGATGAGACAAACATTTACCTCTACCAATGTGAAGATCATGATCCAATACATACAAGCTCATCTGTGAAACACAATGGAGGTAATGTCATAATGTGGGCTTGCATAGCTTCTTCTGGGATGGGCTCAGTGATTTTCATTGATGATGTCACACTTCTGAGTACAATGAACTCAGAAGTCTACCGAAACATTTTGTCTGTCAAATTAAAGCAACCAAACGGATTGGGAGATCCTTCATTATGCAGCAAGATAATGACCTTTATCACACTGCCAAAAGTACAGAGGAGTTCATCACGGCAAGAGGTGGAAAGTTTTGAACTCACTTAGCCAATCTTCAAACTTAACCCCTACAGAGTCTTAGTCAGTTTAAGCTATTTTAAGTTGATCTGATCCAATACTTTTGCTTACAAAAAAAAATAGGTGAGCATCTTTTGAACTTTATCAGATCCAGCTGCAAATGCCTGGAAATAAAAGTTGAAATGTTGACCATTAGTCTTATATTACGGTAATCTTTTAATGTCAAACCCAAATGCTTTCAATCTACAGCAAAAATAAAAGGATTGGCATCACTGTTAAAATACTTTTGGAGGGGAGTGTAAGTGGACTTTAAACATGGGATTTTTGTTGGTGCAAGGCGCGCTGGTGTGAGTATTTCAGAGTCTGCTGATCTACTGATATTTTCATGCACAGTCATTTCTAGGGTTTTCGGAGAATGGGCTGAAAATGAGAAAATATCCAGTTGGGGCTGTTCTCTGGGTGAAAATGCCATTTTGATAACACCAGAGGTCAAAAGGGAATGGCCAGACAGGTTTGAACTGACAGGCAACTGTAACACAAATAACCACTCATTACAACCGAGGTATGCAGAAGAGCATCCCATGCACAACACGTCAAACATTACAGACAAGCAGATGGGCTAAAGCAACAGAAGATAACACCGGTTACCGCTCAAGTCAGCTAAACACAGGCACCCGCCCCTGGGAACCTGTCCAGAATGCTGTAATAAGCCCTTATGTAGTGAAAATTCTGGTTTTGATCCTGTTTACCCATACACATTGGGCACAGTCGTACCTTGCTGCAGGGTCCTGTAATCCCACCAGCTGACCTTCAGGTTGCTAGCCAAGTCCCAAGAATTCTAATAAAGGCAATTCAAGCATACAGCACGATTTTCCATCAATCCATGCGAATTGTAAGTTTTAATAGATTACTCGTGGCTAATATAAATGAATCTTTTATTAATTAAACCAGCCATTATTCAGTATCTCATGCAGTTTTATATAAAAGGTTTCCAAGCCACTCATCATCAGTTCTTCATTTGAAATCTGCTATACTAAAGTGTTCAACCTGCTAAAGGCAGGAGATCAAGCAGTTGCATTCTCTGGTGCTGTATCCAAGCAACATTAGCACTTAACTCGCCCAATTCATTTCCAGCCTGTCTGGAGTTGACTTGTCAACACACCTGCAACTGGCAGTCTTCTGGCTGTCAGTGTAATTCACTTGTGTTTGGATAATCTGTTAGCAGACCTTCAGAAACTTACCGAGATTCTTTAAAGCTGAATAAACAAAGTAAAGTGCAGTCTACTTAATATAGCTGATATCTACACCCTGCTACCACATTTAAATCTATATGAACACAATCCTGTGATAAACCGTGGACACACTCAGTCAAATGAGATTCTTATATTTGTAGTGCTTTAACCCCACTTTTCCTGGTTAGTGCTACACGGGAACACAAGAACACAAGAACACAAGATGCAGGGGTAAACTTACCCTGGATGGAAAGGCAGTCCATTGCAGGACTGGCAGGGTTCAAGGTGGTGACTCATTCTCAGCACTGCAGTGACGCTCATGGGTTGATGGTTCGTTTGTGTGCTGTGCTGGTATGAACGAATCAGTTTTTAAACACTCACTGTCCACACAATTAGACACAACTTCCAAATGCTGCACTTTGTGGATGTAAATGAAGTCAGAGAGAGCAGCTTACCTACTGTTGTACAGTTTGTGTTAGTTATCCATTATCCATTATTCATCAGTGCTCACAGGGTGCTGCGTACAGGGTGCTGGTCGCTGGCCATTTTTGGTGTTTTTAGTGCAGCAGTGACACTTTTTAAAAACACCAGTTGACTCGGTTGTGTCTGATCCACACGTACCAGCGCAACGCACACTCAACACACCAACAGCATCAGTGTTACTAAAGTGCTGAGAATGATCCGCCACCCAAATAGCACCTAATCTATGGAGGTCCTGGCCATTAGAGTATGTAGTAAACTGGATAAACAAAGTATGTAAGACTAAACAGATGGATTACAGTATGTAATTGCAGAAATACAAAGTGCTTCTACATCATATGTGGAACTGATCAAATGGCAAAAGGGTCTAGAAACAAAGAGATAATATAGTAAGAAAGTGATTGATGAGTGTATGGGACAATTTTTTCATATTACACACTAACCCCAACCCTAGCTACTGACTACAGGGGTGCAGTCTGCCTTACTGCCTAAAGTTAAGGCTCTGCCCATTAACCAAAGCTCTCTGGTCATAGCATATTAATGAATAAATAAAAACATCAAAATATGGTAACCTCTTTAAAATATATTTAAAACACAACGTTGGATTGACATAGTACAATATTATCTTCACATTAATGCAAGTATGGCCTTTGTAAACGCCCAAATGACTTAATTGTTAAGGTACTTTACTAAAATTGTCCATATACAATCTGTAGGTAACGTGTTTAGGTGATGACACGATCAATTAATTCCAAAAAAGATAGTTTTCTTAGTTGTTCAACGCTGAACAAACGCATGCGCAGTTGTGCAGTTCAAGGCGCGCAGAGAGGAACGAGAACTTTTTTGCGCGATAAACAGGAGGCGTGGAGGAGGGCTGAAGAATCGGTGGGTTGGAAGACTGGTGGAGATGAGGAACAGCCTCGCCTATTGGGGTTTCCTCCATGCACGTGATGGTCCACTCTTATTGACGGTGCCACTGCGAGCGCGCGGTGCTGGAGCTCTGTACAGCGCAGCAGAAGTGGAGAAGGTCGTAATGAAGAGGTAGTGATGAGGTAGAGCAGAAACGGCGAGGTTTCTCGGTCCTGCAGCCGTGATTCGTATCTACAGCATATTCTCTCCTGCAGTTTCCACCCTCACTGCGTCCTGCCGCTGCAAAGTGGAGAACATGGAGCTGTTCTGTACTGAGAAGCAAGGAGTCGTCAGGGCACTGCTGGACCCCAGCATTTATGGAGACGACAGGGTTCTGCTGGGCCTGCTGAAGGTGGAGGACAGATTTCTACCCCAAGCTCCTTATTTTCATCGCGTCCAGAAGGAGCTCCGGCCCTACATGAGGCGGGTGGTGGCCACTTGGATGTTGGAGGTTGGTTCCCTGCCTTGTTCTGCTTCCCTTCTCCCGTTAGATTTGGATTAACATGACCTTTTAAAGGTGGCTGTAGGGGAATATTAAACGGACATGTCTACTGACAGCATAATGTGGCGTTTACAAAGGTTACGCAGGCTCATGACTTGTCAGCTGCAGAATGTCCACCTATCAAGAACATCTGGAGCAGCGGTCCGCTTAACGGATGTTTAAAGGAAAGTTACCCTAAATATTGTAATGCCAAGCCTTGTGAAACGTGACTAATCACTAAAGCAGCTCCACTGTGTGGGCGTTGTAGATTTCTGTTCTCCTTTGCTTCCTAGATTGAGCCATAACCCAACTCATTAATGCCTCGAGTTCAAAATATGTGTCGTGTTTGGGACAATGATTTACTGGTGACCAGTATGGTATGCTGGTTTAGTGATGTGCTTAACCAACACTTGACCATGCTAGTTTTTCAATCTTTACTATCATTTCCAGCATGCTTTTGCAGGTCATACCAGAAGACATTACCCAGATTTACTAGTTAAAATATTTTGTACCAGCAGTATTAGATATACCAGTAAGACTATATTAATTATCTAGGATTGACCATTAATGTTTTACCATTTTTTAGCTTTACCAACAAACTATTGTTGGTCAGCGAGTCTAACCATTATTTTCTGTTATGCTCAACCAGGGTTATCTGCAAGCATTTTCTGTTCAACAAGCTACATGAACTTACTGTAACTGCAGTAAGGGCGCACCATGCCGTTTTATCAGAATATACAGCTTTTTGCTGATCATCCAGCTCAATCACGAGCTTGTTTTGGGTTATCGGTTTACTCAAACCTATTCTGATCCATCAGTTATGTTAAATGCCTAGCTTATGCTTGTAAATCCATACTCTCATAACATCTTGTTATTTTACCAGAATAACAAGCAAGCCTTTTCTGACAAATCAGTTTAACTAGCAGTCTTTGCTGGGTTTTTTTCACTTTACTAGTTTAATCAGCAAATATACACCAGCTG
The DNA here is from genome assembly GCA_034779995.1 of Parotocinclus haroldoi. Taxonomy (NCBI): domain Eukaryota; kingdom Metazoa; phylum Chordata; class Actinopteri; order Siluriformes; family Loricariidae; genus Parotocinclus; species Parotocinclus haroldoi. The sequence continues at coordinate 24,944 of JAUZST010017340.1, forward strand.
TATTAGCTTTACCAGTAAGCTTATGTTCGCTGAACCATTTAATAAGTAAAGCTTTTATTACACTGTTCACAAAAGTGGGAAGAAGTTTTAAAATGAATATGAAGTAATTAAAAAAGAAGCATTTGATTTTGTTTCGTTAAACGAGATCATCCGAAAAGGAAATGAAAAGTCATAGAAAAGTTCTCCCGTTATGCAAATGAGATATAAACTCAGTTACCGTGATTGAGTAGTAAGTGGTATATTCATGAGGGTGAACAGAAGCATGTTAAACTGGACGAGAGTGCCCCCACGTTGACTGTTCAGTAGGGTGTATGGTCACCCAAGAGTGCCAGAACACACTGACAGTGATGGAGCATGGACAGGATCAGGACTTTTACTGGTAAATCATGTTAACAAGTAAGCGTACCTTGCTTAGCCTGCTTCACTAGACAGCTTTACCTCTGGTTAACCAGTATAACTGGTAAGCTTATGCTGCTCATCCAGATATGCAAACTGGTTTATGTTGGTCAACCAGTTTAACTAGCAAATGTCTGATGGTCAGTTGGTTTACCCATAAAAAATAATGTTTGTCAACATGTTAAAAGAGTGCTAATGAATATCAACCAACAAGGTCATTCTAGTTTACCAGCAGGATCGAGTTGGCCGACCAGTTGTTCTTGCTGTTCAACAAGTTTGACCAGTAAGTGTACACTGGTCAGCCAGAACTACCAAGCTGGTTTCCAGCATAACCAGTACCATGAGGGTTCACCAGCCAAACTGGTGCTGGACCAACATAAACCAGAACAAACCAGCTGCGGCTGTGTTTTAGTTTTTCTCTAACCCCAATTTTATTGAAGTTGAGACATTGTGTGAAACATAAATAAACAAATCCTTGCAAATCCTTTCAACCCATATTCCATTGAATAAAGAACAAAGGCAAGATATTTAATGTTCAAACGGATAAACTTGATTGTTTTTTTTGTGAAAATTCCCCCATTTTGAATTTGGTTGCCTGCAACACATTCCAAAGTAGTTGAGACGGAGGCATGTTTACCACTGTGGTGCATCACAACATTCAATAAATGTCTGGGAACAGAGGACACTAATTGTTGAAGCTACGTAGGTGGAATTCTTTTACATTTTTGCTTGATGTACAACTTCAGATGCTCAACAGTCTGGGGTTTCCGTTGTCATATTTTGCGCTTCATAATGTAACTCACAATTTCAGTTGCAGGCTTTTTTCTACGAAGCCATGCTGTTGTAACATGTGCAGAATGTGGCCTGACATTGTCTTGCTGAAAAAGACAACAGGGACGTCCGTGAAAAAGACGTTGCTTAGATGGCAGCATATGTTGCTCCAAAACCTGTATGTACCTTTCAGCATTAATGGTGCCTTCACAAATGTGCAAGTTACACATGCCGTGGGCACTAACACACCCCCACACCATCAGAGATACTGGCTTTTGAACTTTGTGCTGATAACAATCCGGACAGTCCTTTTCCTTTTTGGCCCGGAGGACACGACGTCCATGTTTTAAAAAAAACAATTTAAAATGTGGACTCATCAGATCACAGGACACTTTTCCTTTTTGAATCAGTCCATCTCAGATGATCAGCTGAGCTCAGGCCCAGAGAATCCGGCAGTGTTTCTGGGTGTTATTGATATATGGTTTTTTTTTACATGGTAGAGTTTTAACTTGCACTTGTAGATACAGAGATGAACTGTGTTCACTGATAATGGATTTCTGAAGTGTTCCTGAGCCCATGTAATTATATCCATTACAGACTGATGTCGCTTTTTAATGCTTTTTAATGCACTGAGAGATCGACGGTCACTGGCGTCCAATGCTGGTTTTCGGCCTTGCCGTTTACTTGCAAAAAATTTCTCCAGATTCTCTGAATCTTTTGAAGATGTTATGGACTGTAGATGATGGAATCCCAAAATTCCTTGCAAATGCATGGTGAGAAACGTTGTTCTTAAACTGTTGAACTTTTTCCTCATGTAGTTGTTCACAAAGTGGTGAACCTCGCCCCATACTTGCTTGTGAACGACCGAGCCCTTCAGGGATGATCTCTTTATACCCAATCATGACATTCACATGTGGAATGTTCTAAACAGGTGCATTTGGAGCATTCCTCAACCTTCACAATCTTTTGTTGCCCCTGTCCCAACTTCTTCGGAACGTGTTGCAGGCATCAAATTCCAAACGAGTGAATATTTGCAAAAAACAATCAAGTTGATCTGTTTGAACGTGAAATAGCTTGTTTTTGCAGCGTATTCGATTAAATATGGGTGGAAAAGGATTTGCAAATCATCGGATTCTGTTTTTATTTATGTTTTACACAAGGCCCCAACTTTATTGGAATTGGGGTTGTAGTTAATTTAGTGGAATCATTATGATTGCTAATATAAGCCAGACTAATGAAACGTTTTGATTGTACCTCGGAAATAGTACAATCATTTAATCAAACGTAAAGCAGTAACCAACCACTGAAATAATAGCCACCAATTTAAACAAATGCGTGCAGTGTTGAGCCCGCTTCACGATTACAACTACAGCCAACTGAAATATGGACTTCAAGTCCCAAAGCGCAGTGCTAACACATACCACTAGCATAGCCTCCCTATTGCAACGCTCGGATTCGCTGGAACAGAATAGATGTTGACCTTACACTACTGTAATTAAAAAAAAGTATGGAAATATGTCAGAGATACTATATGAAAACAAAACTGTTATACACATGCTAAACATATTTTGTTTGTATAGAAAACAAACAAACTAAGAGTGCTACTTACAGAAGGACAGACACATACACTTACGAAGACCATTTAGAGTTTGTTACCAATAAGTAGCAGAATATTATATGCACAAACTTGCGTAACTTACACAAAGAGGTCTCTTCAAACAAACACATCAACGAAATTGAAACAGTTAACCCCAGTGTGAGGTAACAAGCAAGTGAATACAGCTGATAAGTTAGTATGCTTTTGAGTAAAGGATGGACTCCCGCCTCTGCTTGTGCATCTGCACCGTTGATTGAATGTTGAGGTGACAGAACAGCAAACTTTTGGACGAGGACCTACTGTAGAGAGTGTTAGGAAGAGGACAGAAGAAGCGAAACACACTGCACTAGAGTACAACATAACAATAAAGGTACTCTGCCATATCGGGTGGTGTAACAGTACATAATTAAATAAGTTACATAGGATAAGTGGACTTCAGTACAGTACTCTTAACATCATCTGTTGAGCAGCGTTGTAATAACTTGCCATTAAAGCAAACGGTCATTGATTGGATGGATTTCAAACATGTGAAGATGCTCCCTGATTTGCAAAGGGGATACAGTCCAACAAATCCTTTATCTAGTGTTTACCATGAACTGATGAGTTTTATATAGTTCATACTGTATCGTGGCGGAGGCTACCTTACTGTTTAAAACACTTACATTAACCTAGATTCGGCCAAAGTCATAAAGTGATGAAAAAGCTCATGTTATTTAGTAATGGATCGAAAGTGAAAAGTCAAAGCAAAACACTTACTCTATTGGTGAACTCACTGAAAGTGATCTGGAGGACTGGGGGCCTTGATTTCCTTTCGGTTGACTGTAATCATCAACCATTTTAGGAGTCATGGAGACTTATTTACATGAAGAATACAGTAATACAGTTTTCTTATGAAAACACCCTTTATATTTACATTACAGTAACATGATAAAACAATGTGACTATGCTAATATCTGATCAATATCAGTCAACAACCTGTTTCGCAGAACGTATTGCAGTCCTTAAACAGCACATACCACACCATCTGACAATAAGTAAGTCACTAATTACTTTATTTATTTCTTTACAGGTTTGTGAGGAAGAGAAGTGTGAGGAAGAAGTTTTCCCTTTGGCTGTTAACTACCTGGACAGATATCTCTCCATGGAGCCCACGAAGAAGACTTACCTGCAGCTCCTGGGTGCTGTTTGCCTCTTCTTGGCATCCAAACTGAAGTCCTGCCAGCCGTTAAGTGCAAAGAAACTTTGCCTTTACACAGATAACTCCATCACTTCCAAAGAGCTGCTGGTAAGACATGATCCTGGGACAGCAGGATGTTGCCTTACTTATTCCAGATCAATGTTGCGTGTGCAGAAATGTAGACCGACAGCTAACCTCTAGGAAAGCAGGTCACCTAGATCAACCTGCGAACAATAGGAGAACCTGCATAGACAACCTTTCGTTACTAATTTTGTGACTGCGCAGTGATGCTCATTTCCCTTCCCTATGCAGCAAGCGGTTAAGGTTTTTTGCTGGTTGAAAGCTGCTGGGCAAAACAAGCGACTGGCAGTAGCCTCAGCACTTTCTGTAGCAGCAGTCTGCCTGCCAGAATCTAAAATGGATGTATGAGAGAATATTTCTACAGCATTTGTTTTCAGTTAGGTTTTCTTAGTTGAAGAGATAATCTGCCAAGCCCATTTGTATCACACTAACATTGTTTGAACAGCATATTTACCTTCAGTAAGAGACATGCTGTTTGAGTAGAGCCAAATACATGGCTTTCCTAGTAGGTTTTAGCCCATGTTGCATCAAAAGATGTTTCGACCCATTGCCGATGTTTTGATCCTTACTTGAGTCGTTTTTCAGACATTGCTTGTAGTGCTGGTGTCATTTTTCTTCACACGCTTTGGACTAGTGATAGAACGTCTAATCGGTCAGAAAGCTGATCGGCCCGGTCAGTGCCATTTTGAAATCATCGACATCGGCCAGATTTTTTAACAATAGAAAATGCTAAGAAACTTTCTGCATTAGAGATTGGAACTCATTAACTGGGTCTACTGGGTGACTAAAAAAACATAATTAAATGTAATTAAAGTAAACTTTGAGATGCAGTGAGGCTGGGGTCATTTATGATGGAAACAAAGGTTTTCATCTTCTCCTAAATGGCCTGACCCTCACTGGACGTTTTCTCACTGGACGTTATCTCTTCGTTTATCCCGGCAATCCCAGTTTACGAGCTGCAAGTTGTAATGCATAAAACAAGATGTTTTAATGGACAAATTAATTTAATCCTCTAGTTTTGAATATAAGCCTTGTGAACGCAGGCATCGGCTAAATTAATCGCTGTTTCTGTGTGTAGTTACTTTTTTAAATTTAACTTAAATGCTGTGTTTTGGAGCTGGTTAGCGGTTTGCCTAGCAGGTTAGAAGATTAAAATACCCCATACGTAATAGCCGGAATTTCGAATACTGTAAAAATACAGTCATATTTGCATCAACTTGTCTGTAGATGTAGATTGAGCAGCTCCTTTTTAGCTGAGCTCATGACTGAGATATAGAATAACAGAGACAGTGTCAGGAAGTTGTGTGGGTGAAGCTGAGTGGTGGAAAAGCCTGACTCAGTCAGTCCCATCACTCTGCCAAATCTGAAAAGGTTTTCTCTGTATTGTTACAGTTACTTTTGGTCAGTCACGCTGCTTTTACAGACAGCATATTCATTCCTCAATGTGAGAGTTTGAATGGCATTTTCAGGAATTATACTGGTTTTCCTTTTTGCCTCTTGTGATTCACTCACCCTCATTTTTGTTAAAGGTATTGTCACATAAAACAGTGCAAAGGTTTGGTTCATGGAATATGTGGAAGATTTACAGGAACTGAAGTGAAAAAAGATCAAATTGTGAAAAACCGTATTACGCTGAATAGTTTTCTTTAGTTTGCTGAAGATACAGGTATGCACCGTTTAACGGCCATCAGATCAACGTTTGATAGCTCGATTAATCATTCGGAAAACTGGTTGGGTCAGTTAATGTCATTTTGAAATCATCGACACTGATCAGATATTTAAAAATCGAAATGATCTCGGAGCTCATAAACTGGAACTAATGGGTGAGTAAAACCATAACAAAACCTAATTAAGGTACATTTTGAGATTCAGTGAGGCTGGGGCCATTGTTGAGGTCTTAGAAAGGTCAAGTACCTCATTTTCGGCTATTACGTATGAGGTCTTAGAAATAATAATAGATTATCCAACCATTATCTTCCACTTAATCCACATTGGTTCTGGGCGCAAGGGCAGGAACAACCCTAGGTGCTAATCCATCGTAGAGCACACACACACACGCACACTCACACACACACACACACACACACACACACACAGTTACACACAAAGGGCCACTTTAGAGACACCAGTTCAACTAAGACGCATGTCTTTGGACTGTGGGAGGAAACCGGAGTACCCGGAGTAAACCCCCACAGACACAAGGAGGTCATGCAGACTCCACACAGAAAGGACCCAGGCTGCTCCACCCTGGGATTAAACCCAGGACCTTCTTGCTGTGAGGCAGTGGTGCTACACACCGAGCTGCCCAATAATAGATTAGAATATGAAATAAAAATTTGTCTGAGACTTTTTGTGTTTAGGTATATGATATTCCGCTACTTATTTGAAATTGTTAATGTGATTGGTAATCGCAAGTGTATGTGCCTGTTGCTTTGTTTTGATCATCTGGCTGATCTTCCGTGTTGTTTGTAATACTGTCTATCAATGGAATTTTTGCTTCCATCAAACAAAAGTATCAGGTCGATTAGATCATCCCCTTTAGTGTTACTGAATCACAAGAGTACATTACTGAATTTTGTATTACTGTAAATTTTCATAAATTCACTGACATTAAGGATGGTGTGTACATAGTGTGTGGTGGTGTGTCGTAGACCTGTAGTTTTTTCTGAAGCATGCTCAAGCTGTTTGTTGAGTTATACACTAATCAGCAAAAACATTAAACCACCTTCTCCAAAATGATGTTTAGGTAGGCGTTTCATATCAAATTATCCATCAAACGTCCACATGAATGCCCAGACCCTGGTTTCCCGACAGAACATTGTATCCACCACAATGCCGACCGTCCACATGATGGAAAAGATTCTCAGTGGTAGCCTAACAGTTAAGCTACTGGACTACAGACCAGAAGGTCCAGGGTTCAAATCCCACCTCTGCCAAGCCACTACTGTTGGGTCCTTGAGTAAGGAGCCTTAATCCACAATTACTTGGACTGTATGCGTGTTTAAATTAAAGTCGGTCTGGGTAAGAGCATCAACTAAATGCTGTAAGTGTCAGTTCTCACTTTTGCACGTCAATTGTGGTCTTGTTTAATGGTGGACAGAGGTCAAGCATGGTGAGCACTTTGACCTGTCTGTGCCCCCATACTCAGCGGGGATGCTGCACTTTGTGTTATGACACATTGCTGTCGTAACCAGCAGTAAACATTTCTGTGACCACAGAAGCTCTTCTGTCCATTCAAAGCAGACGGGATAATATTCAGTGCTGAGCATACATGTCATGTTATTGATGCACTACCATATATTTATAGATAACATTTCATGTTCTACGTAACATGATATATTGTGTACTTGTGATCTCAGTCCAATTCCCAGTCATATAGAAATCTGATTAATTTTGTTCACGTTTGCAAATGTTCCAATATCAATAACAAAAAAAAGAAAAAAAGATTTTAAAAAGTCATCTTGAACTAATAACCCCTTAGAAGTCACTGGTAATGCTCAAGTGCGTACAGCACGTCTTTCTTCTAGACAGTTTTGCAAATAAATGATGTTAGTAATAAATTTTAAAAAGTGACTAATTCACATTCCATGCACCCTGAATCCAGTTTGTGGGACGGGAATTAACCCTTCAAAAGGTGCCAGTCCATCAAACACAGTGACACTGGGCCACTTTAAAGATGCCAGTTGACTGTTGTTGAAAGTGCTGGTTTTCAAGTTGAGTTAGTTTTTATCTGCAATTAGTAGACCAAGCAGAAATGGGGGTACAACACATGGCACAGGACCTGGCACAGGTCCGTCGCTGCATTTATTGGTATATTTTTTGCTATTTTCGTCGTGTAAACAAGCAAAACGAAATCATTTCAATTCCTCAGATTCAGACCGACATGGTGCATTGGTTAAGCACTGCAGGACAGCTAAAAATCACATGAAGTAAGAAAACCAGAACACTGACTGGGAGCACTTTCTTCGTGACAGTAACATTTTATGTTATGTAACATGTTATGGGTGCTTGGGTGGTGCAGCGGTCTAATGTGCTAGCACAGCACTGCATCGAAACTTCCTGTTTGGTTGGGTATCACATGCTGACACAACTGGCTGTATCTAAAGCTCACTGGACAAAAAAAACCCTCCACAAGCACAAATAACAGCTACAGTTCAATATGTCATGGACTGGAAAAGTTTTAGCCACCCTTGCATTGAATAATTATGCAGTTCAGCCAGATTTTGTGGATGCCTTCCATGGCATCTTAGTCATTGTTCCAGATATTGTTTTTTGTGGGTCAGTCCGGATGTGTGATGTGCTTCTGAATTCATTCATCATCTTTGCCAGTCAGTCTCGTGTGCAACAATGTGATTGTGAGAATTATCATCTTGGAATACAGAAATAGGAAAGCCATGTTCATCAGTGATATTTTTGCCTCCCAACCTTTCGGCGGGTAGACCCCTATGACCATACACTTGGATACACCTGTAAATGTGGCCACTTCTTTCACACTCTGGTCTTTGGCACAACCAAATACAATTAGTGTTTTTTGCCAAATCATTAACATCTTCTTTGTGACCAATTTTGCACACAGCAAACAAGACCCTGTACTGTACCACCTTTTATCAATCTATGAATCCTGTTGAACACCTTACAGATACAGTCGAATCCAGTTAATGGGACCAGCCGCTTATTCGGACCGAATACTATTATATACATTTTATTCACTTATTAAGTCGCCACTTAGAGCGGATAGAAAGCGGGTCAGCGAGATATGGGAGGATTTTTGGGATCCCTGGGAGAATTTCTGCTTTTATCAAAGGTCAGGAAATCCGAAAAGTTGTGTTGACAAGAGCAAAACCAGCGGGAGGTGACCACGCCCACC
>JAUZST010017351.1:0-33821 GCA_034779995.1 Parotocinclus haroldoi
TTCGAAATTAGAAGCTTTTCTATAGTTAGACAATCTGAACCGGCACAGTGGACTTCGGGGTTGTATTGGCTTTTCTTGGTTTCGTTTTGGGTGTACTGGCACATGGCCCTCTCATACACCTTACAATATGTGTATAGCTTATGCAGTGTGCGAGTTTCGGTTTTTGGCGCTGCACTTGTAAAATTTTAATGGTGGAAGTTCAAGCTGTATTCCACACTCTTAAGGGCTTCTTGCTTTTAAACCATGTAGAATCTCTATATTTCTGAGTATATGACACAAAACACACAAGCCCTAATGATATATAGTAGTGGGGCAGGACAGCTTGCCATCATTGCTGGAATAATGCATTCTAAATTATAGCAGTGAATTCTAATAAAAAATGTCAGGGCACCTGCCTGAATATCTAGGTAATATGGGGCATGTAGCAAGAAAGGGATCCTAAGTGCATAAGTAGTTTTAGCAAAGAATACAGTTAAGGCTTTGGAACAAATTCCTCCAACAACAGCTGACATTGACTGGCCTTCACTGATAGTGAATTTCGGTTTATAAACTCTCTACACATCCTACCACTATCTTTGCCAGTGACTCCATTAGCAAGGGGCCACTACTGCAGTGTCAGGGAGTTGATTTCCAGTCTGACGGTCTCTCCCCAAGTCAGCCAAATGTGTCTGTGCAGGAACTTGAAGAGCAAAAAGTCACCACTGGGACTCATGATGAAAAGGAAGCTCAATAAAATAAGACTTTAGTTATCAAATCCATATTTGTTTGAAGAGGCTAGTCTTCATTCCTAGACTGGCTCTAATACATCTCACACCCAGATTTTTTAGATACTGTTTGAGTGAAAATCAGTATCAGAGAATATGTTTGCTGTGAAATTGCTGCATTTTAGCCTGCTTGATTTTGTAACTTCACAAGAAGGTGCTCTTCCCAGAAAGTATGACTACATGTTTCTTAAAGCACAGCTGGACTCCTGCGATCCAATATTAAAAAAATATGCTCGCCCAGTCCAGCCTTGGAAGTTCTGTAAAAGTCATCAAACATTTTAATTTGATTTACAGAGATTAAATTGATTTAGACAGTAATTTAGTTACAGTAAGGATGTTGGTATTAGATCAGAATATAAACTGCACAATACTGAAGGTTTTTAATTCATTAGGTATGGAAAACCATGGCGTTTTTAAATATATATTGCCCTTGTTTGCCATCCCACATCTATACTGTCTTCTCCTGAAATTGAACATATTCTGTTTTTCAGGAACTACTATTGGATTTTACAAGGCTAAAGGCTTCCCTAATACATAATGTAATTTTAATTAGATGGCCTTTTTAGTTTATATTAGATTGACTGCTTAAAAACCTGTTCTGTCAGTTATTTGCCAAGCCCAATAATATCTAATTTATAAATCTATTTCCATATAGCCTGTCAACATCAGAAGAGAAACCATTGATTAGTACTGGACATCCCTAGTTGCCAATACTGTATAAACTAAGAATAAATGACTAATGCAAATTCAAAACTACAACTATTACACAGTTAGGAAGACACAGGCATGCAATAATGTCTTTTCCAAAGTTATGTGTATCCACAACTCATAAGCTGCATTAACTACCCCAATGACTGCTATTACACTTCTAAATTAGGTGAGTTTAGTGAGTACGAATTAAAGTAGATAGAGATTAGGGTGAAAAATAATGTGATATACCTTTAAATGGTATAAGAAGACAAAAATAAGTAGTAGCTACGAGTCAGATCATAATGCACAATAAACAACATATACCATACTACACCACACAACATAACACACCCAGATAGAAAACTTAGCATGCAGTTATATCTCAGGAAGATATGTAAATGACTGTGGTCTGATTAGACACTAAGTCTTGTTATAAGAAGGCTTAAATTCCTTCACCTGCTGCCCTTTAAATGGCTCTAAGAGGCTATATTTAGGTAGTGTACCTCTTGGTGAGAGTTCGCTGACAGTTAGACATCCTGTCTCCAATAATTTACTACTGAGGACTCATTATCTTAAATCTATTTTGTTATTTAATTTGAATATTATTACTAATTTCAGTTTTATTATTAATTTAAATTTTATTATTAGTTTAAATGCTGTTATTTACTTAATTTTGCTATGAATACAACTTAATTATTTAAATTAACATCTAGGTCACCCAAGGAAGATGGGGTCCTTTTTGTGTCTTGATACTCTCTAGGTTTCTTCCTTCTGTAATTCAGGGAGTTTTTCCTTTCCACTGTCGCTCTAGGCTTGCTCAATTTGGAATTGGCCTTTTAAGATAATATAATGTTGTAAAACTGTGAGACCATTGTAAACAGTGATATATAAATTTATATATCATTTGACTTTGACTTCTATGAAACCCATTTAATCCAATAACAAGCATGAGCAGCTCCCACAGTTTCGTTGTGTACCAACAAGACACAGATGACACCTTCACTGCACCCCTCTCTTTGCCTTGGCCATTTCCAGGTACCTAACAGAAGGAAATTTGTTGTCATGGCACCCATTATGTCCCGCCATTTGACATTCTGCCATGGTCACCTTTAAAAAACGCGGACTGTTATGGACTGGAACCATATCATCATTAGCAATGAATGCAGATTCTGATTTAGATCAGATTTTGGGTGTGTTTGAGTATGGAGGCCTCATGGTGAGCACTTTAATCCTTGTGTGCAGTGACATACTGGCCCAACTGCTGGTGTGAATGATGCAGATGTACAGGCCCAGCTACAACATCTGTCACCAGATGTGTTGCAAGAAACCTTATGGAACCCTATACAATGCCCAAACGTATCTCAACTTGTATCCAGGCTAGAGGTGGCCTAGAGCGGAACTAGAGCCTCCTTTTAATTGTACAGTTTCCCCCAGTAATGTGTACTCTATATCACCATCTGATAAGCTAACCAGATACAGTAATGTCACAGCTTCAAATATTAAATCTTATTTGATTAAAGAATAAACAGTGGTCCACTGTTTCCCCGTTCCACACTCCAGCATAAAATCAGAACACTTGAACAGAAAACTGACAACATGTGATTATGGATATGAATATGCACCCACGTACACCGATGGAACATGGAGATGTGTAAATCTTCTGTCTAGCAGCCACAACCTCAACACTCCTCTGGGGTCTTTAGTATTGCAGTGCAGCCTCCCACAGCCCACACTGAGCCAAACCAATCGGCACTCTCCGCATGGGTGGCAGACACACTGCCTGAATTCATAATGAGTCCCAATGTCAGTCTGGGATCACATTCTCTCTGACAACACTGAGCTTAGTCATGAGGTTTCAAGAATGCTTTGAGCGTCAGGCTGCCAATAAAATATTTTATACTGTAACCTTTGTTCCAGACCAGCAATAAGAGAATGTGTTTAGATTTCACCAGTAACGCCTGTTTTATTAACCAGCTTTATAGTGATGAGGGAAAAAAAAAACTTCAACAGAGCATAGGTTTAAATTTTAATGTAAGAACTTTTAGATGCCATAAATGTAGATATTAAACTTAATAAAATGAATGGTATCCCTGGTTCGATCCTGACCCCAAACTCTGGCTGTGTGGAGTTTGCATGTGCTCCTCTTGTCCACATGGGTTTACTCCATGTACTTTGGTTTCCTCAAAATTTCCAAAGATATACATTAGGTTGACTGATCACTCTAAACTGGTCCATGACTTGTGTGTTAATATAACTTTGTGTATGTCGTTAATATATCCATTCATGTGAACGCAAAGTTAAATGAAGCTAATAAACTAATGTTAAATGAATACCATTTGAGTCTAAAAATTCTGTACATTTATATATAGTATTTCTGATTAACAGATCTTTGTTTATGCTTTTAGTAGTAGCACTGCTTTACGCTCACTGGGAACTTTCTTCGGAACAGCTGTACACCTTATTCCTAAATGATCCAATCATGCATGTACTAGGAGCTTCAGGTAATATTCCTATATCTTGATTAGATTGTCTTTATGTCTTCTTGATTAGTGTGGTCAACAGAGATTGTCTAGACAGGTTCAAGCTGATGGAAAGGTAACAGTACCTCAGACAAACACTCTTTACGATTGTGACAAGGAGAAAAGCAACTCGAAGCAAGTTGAATAACGTCATCTGGGCATTTGTGGTAGAAATGTTTTGTCACCCATCTAAGTGACTTCTTCAGTCTCAGCTGGTTGGAACCTTTCCCAATATATCTCTTCCTTATATGCAGCACAACTGCACAGTGACCAGTATCACTGCATAACAATTGGGAACGGTGATCAGTTTCATATGCAAACTGCCATGGCCATTAATGGCCAATAGATTGTTACTGTCTGTCATTTGATTGTGGTTTATGTTCTAAATTTATAACCTCTTGCTTTTCACTAAGGAAGTCTTCCATATCTGTGCCAGCCACACAGATAATCAATAATCAGATAATCAAAGTTTTCATTTTGGACTAACCCCTTCTACTCTACCCTCCAGATGGCGATTTTACCATCCTGTTTAGCAGAGCCGCTGAACATGTAGCGATCCTCTGCAGAGCAAAGAGCCTGAACGCTGTCCGTGTGAGCATGCAACTCCTTCTGCACACTGCAACTATCTGTGTCCAACACAAAGATCATCCCGCAAACAGTTCCTGACTCTTGACTTCGTCGAGGGCAACCCACCCAGATCTACAGGAGAAGATTGAACAGTTACGTCATATTGAATACCAAGAAATAAAAGGCTAATACTTCCACTACATTGTCATAAATAGTTCAAATCACATGTACCTGGTTCTTGACTTTAATCATGCAGGTGACTCCAGTACAATCTGGGAGTGTGATCCTTGTGGATGGTGTAGTGACATCTGACAAGGTCCATACAACCACTTCTCCTGAATCTGTAAAGCTAGACCAAATCTCCTCTCTCTGCCGAGATAAGACAGGATTAAAACTGGTACACAGTAAATCTAATTGTACTTACACTAAAACCATCTAAAACCATTTTTGCACTTTAATTCTCAGCACATGAGGTCAAGCATCTTCAGAAAGGGCATTATGGCAGTGCATGTGCAAAGAAAACAGTGGGGGTTTATCCCTTTCATGCATGAATTTTGAAACAACTGAGAACCAATTGATTTTTTTGAAAATACACAACTGCCCACTATAGTGGACACCATGCATTAACAGTTTGAAATGTTCTTCAGTAGTAACTGTCCTTCTTTAAAAGAGTCAGGCAAAAAATCATTTGAATAAATAATCACATACATGTCATTTAATATTAGAACAGAGAACTTTGATAATCTGATCCTGTTCATGCTCCATCACTGTCAGTGTATTTGATTCTCCTGGGTGACCATGCACCCTACTGAAGTCAATATGGGGGCACTTTGGTCCAGTTTAACATGCTTCTGTTCACTCCCTGAATATATCACATAGGAGTTTAAATCTAATTTACATAATCATATAACTTTCTTTGACTTTTCATTTGCTTTTCTGATGATCTTGTTCACTGTTATTACATGGGATTATCCTGCACACCCACGAACACACACGTGCACTATACACACGCGCACATAGGCACAGTGTATAGTTATATAACATGAAAGGGTTACACTGCATTTCGTTTAAAAGGTAAGGAAATTGTCAAGTGAAAAACGTTTTGTGGCTAATGTTAGAAACATGTATGTGCAGAAATATGCTAAAACCTGAAATCGTGATCATGTACACTGATTCAGCTCTATTTCCGTTCATCCACTCATACATGTTCATTGTTTAATGTAATAGATTTGGAATGATTTTACCAGAGAGACAGATTATTGAAACCTTGCTTATGCAGTCATTCATATTCCACACCTGTAGAGGTGTGTGATATGTATTGTCTACGATAATATCTTTAATAATAGGGTTAGGGTTAGTAACGTTTATGTTAATAACCCGTTGACGTTAATAACGTTTAATAACGTTTATGTTAACGCTCCGTGAGTTGACATTATCAAGTATTTCACTCACTTTACACAAAACAGTCAAAAAAAACCTTAAGAGACTATTCAGAGCATCATATAGTCAGTTAAGATAAATTACTGCACCCGTGCAGCATACACAGATCTAGATAAGTGTTCTACTCAATAATGCATGACTGAAGGTAAAAAAGAGTGAAGAAACTGTGGCAGAATACAAAATACAGACACCATCAGCTACACACACAATGCACATGGTTAGTCATAGTTGCTCACTTGCATGGTTGCGGTTTGGCTTTGAAAAGACATGTTGCTGAAAAGACAGCAACCTACAAACTTTAAAATCATTGGTGTTAACGATAGCTCAACAACTAAACATGGTCCAAGCATGGAATCTAAAGATTTTGACAAACTTTGTTGATGAAGTCAACTGCCAAGGACAGGTATAGCTCAGATGCTCGAACAAAAATCTGTTGTTGTGGCAAATGTAAAACTTTCTGCAGTTTTCAATAGAATGCTTCAGTTTTAAGTAAATAAATAAGATCGCCTATCTTACGATTTTCCTTATATTTACATTTCTTTTAATGTTATCTACATTGACTTTATTAGTGAGCAACAATTAATATCTATTAGCGAGAGCAAGATACACTTCTCACAAACATTAGGAGATATTTCATTTTGGGGTATCCTTTAATTTTTGTGAGCAGTATATTTCAAGGTAAGCACTGTCTAATTCATATTATATTGCATAACATTGTTAAAAAATATTGAAGTATCATGTTTTGCCAACATTTCACACCCCTAGATTCAAGGCAGTGCTATAAAATTGTAGTAAATAAATACATTTTAATTTCCATTTTAAATGAAGTTTTAGTATGTAGTACAGAATGGTTTGTAATCTTACAGTAGGTACAAAAATGCATGCAAAACACTTTTTTTTTTTTTTTTTTTACATTTGTGCATTTCCTCATCTTTTTTTTTTACTCTTTGTAAGTTTTGCAAACTACAGCATTGGGTCATAGACTTAAAAGTGGGGGAAAGTACTTTTTCCGTTTGCCTTCAGAACTGCTGGAAGGTGCTGGAAACCTTTGTTAGATATTTTGATATTGTCATGTCAGCATCGCACAGTTGATAGAGATTTGTCAGCTGCAAATCTATGGTGTGAACCTTTTATTCCACCACACCCTAAACGTGCCAGTAAGCCTTGAGTAAACTATCCAAAAGGCAGTTAGAGCTTCTCTAGCTGCAAGAACTGTCCTTCTCTAAGCTTTATATCTAGACATTTTAAATGTCTTAACTTTTCTTTGTAGAAATTCTGCATTAACTCATATAGCTGACAATCAGTATTGTGGGTTGCAATTACTAAATATGACCCAAGGCATGATATTTCTGTCTATAAAGACACAAACCTCTACTATTAGTAGAAAGCTGCTGAATGTAGTAGCATTACTCATCGCTGGGTTATGAAGAGAGATCTTACGGTACGGCTCTCCACTCTTCCTCAGTTCAGTGATGCAGTCGTTGGCACCTAATGGGACACAGTACAGTAAGATAACTGGTATACAGATAACTCATATACAAACAGTTGTCAGGAACTATAGCTTTATAACTGGTTTTCTGCCTGTATACAGCAACGTCAAATCAAATGTACAGTGCTACCTCGATTCTCGACAACCTGGCAACTCATCAAATTCATTTTCTTTGTTTCTTTGTTTTTTTTTTTTTGCAAAAATATTGGTCTCGGCTCTCGTTGTTTGTTCGGTATTCGGCTCACTAGCTTAAATTTGTACAAGTTGGGCTGCGACTTATTTCAGCCTAAACTCGAGTCACGATTGACGATTCATTACACAGCGATTCAGATTCACAATAGCCCTTGCTCAGTGAAGATCAGTGATCTGTGTGTATCGCATTTTTCTTTATATATACAGTACAGTACCATTAGTTAGTAATGACAGCCAACCGAAAGAAAACAGAAACTGAATCATCTTGCCTTTCAACACCTTATTTTAAAATAAGCCTTGTGTGATTTTGGCCACCTGTAGGTTAATGTATAAGTGTAAGATTTCATGTATAGGCCACATTAAACATCGTAACATGATGCATTCAACTTATGATTAATCGTTAATCAGGGAACACTTGTAAAATACGACTACAGATTAATTAAAGTTACATTATTCTTTATAGGACACATTTGCTCTTTACTTGTTGTTTTTGTTACTCGAAAGCCTTCTGGAACAAATGTTCCCGTGCATGTTTTTGTGAAAAATATTACAAATGTGGGGGTGCACTTGTGAGCACCGCTGACCCAGGGCTCTGTGGGTTTGCTCCATTGGGGTACTCCAATTTCTTCCACATTCCAAAGACATGAGTGTTAGGTTAACTGGTGTTTTCAAAGCTCCCTTAGTGTGTGTATGAGTGTATACCACATTGTCTAGAACTGTTCCTGTCTTGTGCCCTGTGTTGTTGGTGAGGCACCTGCTTTCCCACGACCCTAACTAGGATTGAATGGATAAGAAAATAAATGAACCCATTTTACACGTTCTGCTTACCACACCACAATGTTCCACCGTGAAGCTGAATCCACTTCAGTCTTTCACATTCTATGCAAACCTGCTTCTTGACTTTCAGAGTAATAGCGTCCCACACAATCACACAACCATCAGAACTACAGGAGTAGACTTGAGCATGGCTTGGAAAAGATGAGAAAAAGACAGTTCAGCTTAACACAAGAACAGAATACAAATGCCATCACTTTTTTGAATTAAATGTTTTCTGTTGCTCGACACGTTGTATTTATTCATTCTTGTGATGGCACAAAACACTAAACTTTAATCTGTGAGATTTAGACTGGCCTCAAGTTCTACCTGAAGCTGAAGAGCTAATGCAGTGCTGCCATCTGCTGAAAACTTACAAGACATGCAACATATTCAGCTTAACTGTAGTCTAATACAGTTCCTGATGATCCTGATGTTCTCCAGCAAATATCTTAAGAGCATAAGAATTAGAAGTGTTCTATACCCAAACTGTTATTTCCTGCATTGTGACACAGGACAAACACCGTTAATATAATCACAGGCTTAGCTGTCTAAACAAGCTCATTACTACTTGGTATACACAAGTGTCACTAATGTCACACTACGGGGTTTAGATAAGGGCGGAAACTTGATTTTATTATCTTTTTGTATTATCTGGAGTTATGTTTTAGATCATTGTCCTGCTGGAAGATCCAGTGTTGGCCCATTTTTTTAGATTCTTGGCAGAAAATATTGAAATTGTCATAATAATTCATGGAGTCCATGATGCCATGTCAAGACCTTCAAGACTGTCTTTATAACCAGCCCCACTACAACACACACCACCATACTTAACAGTGGGCATTGGGTTTATTCCACGTAGTCATCCTTCTGTTTGCTGAGTGTGTTTGTCAAAAGGCACAATAGAACATAGTTTCAGAAAAAGTCCCAGGAGAGTTTAGCAAACTTCAGAGCTTACATTTTTGGTTAGCTGAAAAGAAAGGCTTTTTCCTGGCAAGCCTTCCAAGTAATCTTTAGTCATGTAGGTGGCAAAATAAGATTTATTTCTATAGTGCTTCTATACTTCTTCTTACAGTGAAGCTTGACTCAAAGCAACTTTAGAATGTAATATTATCTTCTATTGTCTAAGCCAAATCTCAAACATAGCAAGCCCAGGGCAACAGTGGAAAGGAGAGACTCCTTAAAGGTTATAAAAACGAAACCTTTTGTGGACCAAGAGGACTTGGTGAGCCCAAGATGCTACGCTAATTCCAGCTGACTGCCCAATCTGGCCATTCTACTCTGACCTCTGGAATCACAAGGAATTTTGCGCAGAGAACTACAGCCCATGGATGCTTTCATGGCTGTGCATGAACATTTCTGAAATGCTCAGACCAGACCGTCTAACAATGGCCAATTTAGCAACAGACAATTTCACATCAATACACAAAATTACATTAAGACTATATACGTATATATAAGGTGACAGTGCTATCCACCAAGCCACTGCCCCGCCTGACAGGTGTCATGTTAAAAAGAAATAAGGTAAAATGACCTGAATTGAACTGTAACGTAATTTCTTTATTCCACTAATACTACTCCATAACCAAATACAGTCAACCCTTGTTATCCAAATGTACCTAATTTCCAGGAATTCTTATTTAGATAAACATGCTCCTACATGTATTATTTCTTATCAGAATATATCTGCCTCATTCTGGTTGAAGGTGTATGTAAAGGTAAGACACCATTCAGATAAATCATCTATGTATGTTGCATTACACTGATGCACACTCACTCAGTTGATTTCCCAGCTTTTAGCAAATTAGTGGCTTTTATAGTGGGCTGGTGGAATAAAATACCTTCTACCTTGTAGCAAGAGGTTGGGAGTTTAGATTGTGGGGGTTGCCCGTATTTATTTAGCTGCTTATTCGCTGGACACACACCCTGTTTAATAATTTAATTCACACAAAACAGCATATCTAAGTCATGTAAAACCTGTCTGATACGATAATCACCTGAACCGGTGTTTACTCTCCTCCAGAGCAAAGTCCATAACCTCAGCCCGATGCACAGTCAGCTGCTTATGACACGACATGCTGTGAGGACTGACAATGTAGATCACAGAATCCTGAGAGCCAATCCATACCTGGTCTTGATTCAGTCCTAGCATACAATTCTAGGCATGAATAGTAAAAAGCAAATGTGACCGAAATAACCTCCACATTATCCACAACAGGAACAAAGTGCAATGTTGTGAACAGGAGCACCACTAGTGCATGGTCAGTGTTCTAACTATCAAGTGACAATAACAATGAAGATGTTTGTGAAAACTCATATCTTAAATACACAAACCTATAGCTAAAGCATGTCTAAACCAATAGTTTATTAGTCTAGTCAAAAGTTATGCTTAAAATACATGAAACATATATCTAACATTTTCTATGCGGAGACTTGTTACAACAAACCCCATTAACATTGTAAGAAGTGCCCATGTTCATACCTTCACAATATTGCCTTTCTGATCAAAAGATGTGTGATTTGAATCATGTACAGTTGCCAGTTCGCCAAATTTCTTTACTGAACTGTACACATTTAGCTTATGAACTGCATGGATCACTGAGGTAAAGAAATTCTAACATTCTTTATTTTATTTATACACTATGTATATGAAACAGTTATACAAACTTGCAATTTGAACTATTGTACTGCTAGTTGTCTCACCAGTGGTTTGAATCCTACTTGGATACAGTTCTGTTGCATCGTCCAGCTAGTAGCATCAAACACAACAACTGTCCCATTGTTAAGTGCACACCACAACTTAGGGGTTCCATCCAGATCGGAGTTTGAGACAGATAAATGTCCTAAGAGACAAGGTAGACAGAATTGGTTCACATTATTGTAAGGTGGTGTTGCATTAAGCATTCTTGATAGTGTTTAAAAATATACTGCTCTGAGGTCAGCATTATGCAGTGAGAAAAATAAATATTTGATACAATGCCGATTTTGCAAGTTTTTCCACCTACAAAGAATGGAGAGGTCTTTCATTTTTATCGTAGGGACACTTCAACGGTGAGAAACACAATTAAATACAAATCCACAAAATAATTTGATAACTATGATGTTTTAAATAATTAATTTTAAATGTTTTTTGCATAAAATAAGTATTTGATACAAGAAAAAAACAGAACTTAATATTTGGTACTGAAACCTTTGTTTGCAATTACAGAGGTCAGACATTTCCTCAAGTTCTTGACCATGATTTTGGCTCACTCATCCATACAGATCTTCTCCAGATCTTTCAGGTTTAGGGTTTTGAGTTTCAGCTCCCTCCTAAGATTTTCTATTGGGTTCGGGTCCGGAGACTGGCTAGGCCACTCTGGGACCTTGAAATGCTTCTTACAGAGCCACTTAGTTGCTCTGGCTGTGTGTTTCAGGCCTGAAACATGCCTTGTCGTGCTGGAAAACTCAGCCATGACCCATCTTCCATTCTCTTGTTGAGGGAAGGTGTTTGTCTAAAATCTCACAATACATGACCCCATCCATCCTCCCTTCAATACGATGCAGCCGGGGTTGTTCTCATCCTTCTTCCTCCTCCAAACACGGTGAGTGGAGTTCATACCAAAATGCTCTATTATGGTCTTATCTGAACACACGAGCTTCCCATGCTTCCTCTGGATCATTCAGATGGTCATTGGTGAACTTCAACATTTTTGTCTCTGGTGTCCTTAGACAGCTTTTTGGTCTTGGGCATGGTGAAGAAGTTGAAGTTTGATTGACTGAGTGTGTGGACAGGTGTCTTTAACACAAGTAATGAGTGCAGAATAAGAGAGCTACTTAACAAAAATAAATAAATACTCTTTGCCCCACTGTACATTATACACAAAGGGAACAACTCTAAACATGCATTTACTGCTTCCCATTCTAAATAAACACAAAGCCATGAAAAAGAAATGAACAATTTTCTGGAGGTCTATACTATTACACTTTACATTAGTACCATATTATAGCAATAGTAACACATTTTGCATTTTCCAAATATTTCCTATTTCTGACTCTTGATAAATCTCAAACATATCTAACCAAAGTTTTCTGGCACATTATTAAAGAACCATGTAATGTCCATAATGAATCAATGCACTCATACCTGGCGTATAGAGCAGTACATTTATAGTTTGTGGTGTGGTTAAGGACAGAGATGGGTTTATTCTATGCTTTATTGCTTCTGCTGTTGTTCTAGGCAACATCATGGAAGCTAAAAAAACACGAAAGAGAGAAACACATTTTGTAAGCAT
Organism: Parotocinclus haroldoi; assembly: GCA_034779995.1. NCBI lineage: Eukaryota > Metazoa > Chordata > Actinopteri > Siluriformes > Loricariidae > Parotocinclus > Parotocinclus haroldoi. The sequence continues at coordinate 12,749 of JAUZST010017351.1, forward strand.
ATTGTTGAAAAATTATCTATCCACCCCACACACACACAGACACACACACAGACACACACACAGACACACACACAGACACACACACAGACACAGACAGACACACGTATTAAACTGCTGCTTTATCTACTTATGGTTTACACTGTTTACATTGAACAATGAACATTGCACCTTTCTGCTCACACTACCAGTGGGCTATTTGCACTGTTATTTTGTATTTATTGTTTAGTTATGTATAGTGTTTTTTGGTTTCTGTATTTATTGTCTGGTATTGCACATGCTATACACGTGCACTTTATGTTGTGAAGTTTAATGTTCTATGTAGCACCTAGGTCCTGGAGGAACGCTGTTTCATTTCACTGTATACTGTACACCAGTGTATATGTTTGACAATAAAACCACTTGAACATGATTAATATTTGAACTAGTTAAAATGTTTAACAGCTTTTAAACCTATAAGTGTATTGCTTCAAAATACTTTGTAATTAATCAAGAACTTTTTATACATCAGTTCTATTGTGTTGACAGCTTTACCTTTTGTTGATTTTCGGTGATTTTCTTAAAGTAATTAATCCAGGTTAATAAATGATTATTCCTTTTGCATTTAATTTTATAGTGATTCTGAACTTGGCTCCATATAGCCTGGTGTTCTGACTAAGTTTCAAGGGCAAAATAATTTGTGTTTAGCAATGTGTGTGGCACATAAGATACATACTGATCCAGTGTTAGGTAAAGAAAATACTACCAGCTTTTATATGATGCTCAGTTTGCTTCATTTACGTAGCCATGCTAATAATATTGCAGTTTTTGCCTATCAATCTATACTCAACAATTCACATCTAGGTAAAATGAACATCGATAATCCCCTGTTTGGCATCTCCTCTTTTAAGAACAACCAATCTTGCCCAACCCAGCTTGCTAAGACTCAAACCCATGTCGAAGAGGCGGTGGGCAAGCAGAGTGTAGCAGGTGTATCCTCAGTGCACATTACTATTTATCTTTCAGAAATCTATATAAATTTTGCATATCTGGCAGTTAAATCCCATTCGCTCTGAACGTATCACTTCAAGGTCTGTTACATTATATGGGAGGAGTCTATGAAATCCCATCTTCAGGTCTTTTTATAGATGTGGAGAATTGCCAAATGGTTTTGAATCTCAAATGAGAAAAATTTGCAAAACATATCAACCTGTTCTGCTTCATCTCCCTAACGAGTGTGGAGGCATTTATCTACTTTCTCATTGTTTCAAGCCAGCTGTCCACTACCACAACTAAACTACACCAGGAAATCTAGCATGTTTGGTGCATGTGGGAGTGGTAGCCCAGCCTAGAGTTTTCATGGAAAGTAAGGGACACCTGAAGTGGAGCGCAGAGGAAGCTGTTCTACAGAAAAAATTGTGGATCCAACATGTTAACAGATTAAAGGGAACAGTGATCCGGGGCAGAGCTGTTCAAAGACCTTATACAATTTTGCACATTAAAAGTGAGAGTGTTTTACCCATGGTAGCTCAAAAACCACCAGCAAATGGGATGGGCATTCCATCAAGCCATCAACACCACCAAGAGTGCCACTACGTTTAGTAAAGCAAGTGAGCGACCATGACCACCACTTCAATGAATACTGCAGGATTACTGCCATCTGCAAGAGACTGGTAGCTGCTGGGTTTAATATAGACGCAACAAGAGTTATGTCTGCCACATTGTTTCTTGTTCCACATAACAAGTGGTAAAACAGAAATTAACACACCCTTGGGAAAACTGTTTAGAAGAGCCCTTTAACCCTTGCCAGGTATGAGGGTTTGGTCAATGACTGCCAGGAGGGTGTAAAAAGAGCAAGATGGTCTTTGCTTTCAGATTACTTAAAAAAGCCTTTAGCACACTGGGCATTATCACATCTGCGACAGAGCCATGGGTACAGATGTTAATTCACCATCTGGCCACCAGCCAGAGATTGATCTGTCTCAGCTGGGCCACTTGGATTATTTATGATTATTAAATATATTATTATTTATCTTCCGTATTAGCAGGAAAGTTCATTAAAATAGTAAATAAGGTAAAATATAGCTACATAAGACTTAATAAAGGATTTATATTACTCTAAATTATGTGTTTTGTGTATTTAGATGCAGTAGGAAGTTCAGTATTTTCTCTGGTGGGGAATTTTATGTTCCTTTCTTCTCTGTTTAACAGATTGCTTAGTTTGATTTTTATGCCTTCACCTGAGCTGAGAAATCCAAGTATGCAGATCGAATGACCACTTCAATTATAAGTACAGAAATCCCATTCTGATAGGATTATTAGGTGCAGGTTAACACACACTGTGTTTGCCTTTAAAATTCTGTTGAAACGAAGATAATTTGGAAAATTAATATTGTTAATCTAAACAAATAGCTCTGAGATCATAAAGCCAGATACATCATATGATTATAAGTTTTTAAATGCAGGGTGTGGTAATAAGAATTTGAAATACAGTATGCACAGCATAAGAACTCTGTGAGTGAAGTCTTGTAACCCATTGTCAGTGTATGACTGATTACGCCTTTCTAAATGGCAGAAAATCATTAGAATCACGTTCCAAAAATGAAAATGGGAAACCTTTCCATAAGCGTACAATTTTACTACCCATGTTTTTGAACATGGTGTCTGGGTGTGGGGTGTTTATAGATCACCACAGCACCATAAAGTTGAATAATAATATTATACACAGTAAATACTGTATAATGACCTTTGGTGGTCCACTGTACCCTTAAGCAAGACCATTGCCCCACACTTGCTGCAATTATACATTGTAGGTTTTTATCTGGTTTATCATAACTACATCATAAACAGATCAGAAATAATCAGAGAGCTGAATCACACAAGTGTATTTCCTCTGTTTGATACCTACCTTCCTGCAACATTTGATCATAGTAGGCCAGTTTGGAAGCAGCCATTGTGGCCTTGGGTGACTGCAGGCAACCCACCACAGCATCCATCAACAGAACATTAGTCAAAGCCTGCTCCATGTGCTGAGGATCCTGAAGAAGGATTCATACACATACATGTAAACTGTTAGTAAATAAAACAAATAACTGGCTGGAAAACAAATTCATATAGTGTACAGAAATCTGGATAGAAGATCCTTTGTTCGACAAAACATGTACTTTCCAAATAGGAAAAGCTGACAGGGTCGAGGAAGGCAGCAGGGTGTGTATTATCTCGTGCAATGGTTTTACTGTGGAAAGTGACTAAGAGGATGTTGAATTGACCTTGGTAGATTAAAGGAAGTTTCCCTTATTGTTATGTCAACACATACACTGTTAAAGCAGAGCATATCAGTACAAAACTTCTCTGTTGCTAGGATATATGCCAGCAAAAAGTCCTAATGACCACTGTAAAACAATGAGAACTGTGATTCTAACAGCACACAGACTAATAAATTTCTCTCAGATCATCCTTTTTCTATGACCCCAAAAAAGAAATATACATAATAAATAAGTCTACCTTGTGGTCATCAGCCATTCTTCTGCCTGCCCACATCTCTTTGATCATCAAATTCCAGAGGTCACACTCGGACTTCAAGTTGGCTTCAAAAATCTCCTTCTGCAGACTGCTCTTGATCTTCAGAGAGGGGATTCGCAGCAACAGGAACGGTGCTGCAGAGATCTTTACCTCCTTTCAGCAGAGTTACATTCAGTGGTCAGATATAAACTGTAGCCACACAGAGGTTTCTAATCTAATGTAGAAATATTTATAAATATCTTCACATCTTTTCTCAGCACTAGATTGCATTTGTCTAGAAAGATAGTGGAATATTAATTATTTACTTGAGAGAATAATACACATTTCTGTTGTGCAGAGACACTGAACTGTTTCAGAAGTTTTAGTTTGGATATGGTAAACAAGTGAACAGCATTCAGTTCTGTATGTCAGCTGTAAATCAAGTAGAATATAAATAGTCTATTTACCTAAAGAAAGAATAAGCAGAATATACACTGAAAAATATATAGAGTGCCTAACACTTTTTACAGTACTATATACAGGGTGAGTCAAAAGACACAGGACATTTATCTAAGAAACAAACTGGAAAATATGTATAAATGCCCCAACAAGTAATGGGTGTGGGGGATTATCTTTTAAGCTATGTCAGGAACTTGGCCGCCATACTGGATCAAGGGTTTTTCCAATTGCAAGGCAGGCATGTAGCATATAAAAAAAATCGACTGCAGCAATCAGATTTGCAATATCTCTTATGTTTTCAAAGTTATCAACACAAAAACTTCAACATTTTTGTTTGTCACAGGTAAGTGAAGATGGAATTGATGATTTTGATGATTCAAATTTCACACAGCACTGTTCTATCCCTCATAGCCAAATTCAGAGAAACCAAGACTGTGGACGACAAGCAGTAGTTGTGGTCATCCAAAGACCGCTAGCAAGTATACAATGCAGCCTGTGACCTTGACTTGTCCTGTATATATACAGTGGGTACAGAAAGTATCCAGACCCCTTGAAATTTTTCACTCTTTGTTTCATTGTAGCCATTTGCTAGAATAAAAGAAAAAAAAATAAAATGATTATTATTATTTCTCATTAATGTAAACTCAGCATTCCATCTTGACAGAAAATAACAGATGTAGAATTTTTTGTAAATTTATTTTTAAAAAAAAACCTGAAATATCACATGGTCATAAGTATTCAGACCCTTTGCTGTGACACTCATATTTAAGTCACAAGCTGTCCATTTCTTCTTATCCTTCTTGAGATGGTTCTGCTCCTTCACTGGAGTCCAGCTGTGTTTAATTGTACTTGATTAGGAAAGGCACAAACCTGCCTATATAAGATCTCACAGCTCACAGTGCATGTCAATGCAAATGAGAATCATGAGGTCCAACTACCCAAGGAGCTCAAAGACACAATTGTGGCAATTCTGCAGCCCTCAAGGTTCCTAAGAGCACAGTGGCCTCCATAATTCTTAAACTCTTCCTAGGAATCTAAACTCTTCCTAGACCTGGCTGTCCAGTCAAACTGAGAAATCGTGAGAGAAGAGCCTTGGTGAGAGAGGTAAAGAAGAACCCAAATATCACTGTGGCTGAGCTCCAGAGATACAGTAGGGAGATGGGAGAAAGTTCCACAAAGTCAGCTATCACTGCAGCCCCGCACCAGTCAGGGCTTTATGGCAGAGTGACCTGAAGACTCCCCGACTATGAGAAATAAAATTCTTTGGTCTTATGCGATGAAGATTGAACTTTTTGGTGTTAATTCTAAGTGGTATGCATGGACAAAACCAGGCACAGCTCATCACCTTTCCTATACAATCCCAACAGTGAAACATGGTGGTGGCAGCATCATGCTATGGAGGTGTTTTTCAGCTGCAGGGACAGGACGACTGGTTACAATTGAAGGAAACATGAATGTAGCCAAGTACAGACATATCCTGGAAGAAAACTTCTTCCAGAGTACTCAGGACCTCAGACTGGTCCAGAGGTTCACCTTCCAACAAGACAATGATCCTAAGCACACAGCTAAAATAACAAGAGAGTGGCTTTGAATAGGAAATGCTTGTTATGCCTAGGAACATTTATTTTTACATCTACAATTTGTGAATAAATTGGCTGTATTTATCCCACCTTTTATGGTAAAGTTTTGCCTCAGGAGCACACAATTTCCTGTATTCTGCCATGCTCTGTTAAACTCAACTTTTTGTAAAAAATCATTCCCGGCCCTTTTAGGTCTAGGACATGATATCTTCTAGCAAGTCCATCTGGATTTACTACTGCACAGATACAAATGTTTCATCCATGTTTGTGTGGTAGATTAGAGTTTGTTTGTTTGTTTTTATGTTACATGTGTCGGACGGGATTTGATACAAACAAGACCATTGGCATCAGAGCTCCCTTAATTAAACTTTATCTTAAACCTTGAAAATTAGGACCATTGCAGATTCCCTAGTAATAGAGATGAATGATTTGAGATAAACCAGAACCTTGGAACCAAGCCCTGTTTTATTTCAAAATTACTCTGCGTATTAACAGTTTGTTGTATGTAATGGTTTGTTTAACGACCTAACTAATTATTTCGATTGTGTTATGAATTGATGAAATACAGACCACCATGTCCCATTTGGTAATAACATCAAGCCTGAAACAATGAGTCTAATTATTTGCCATAAATGGGCAAGGATGCAGTAGTAATTAGTGCAGACACCTGCTGGAGACACACGTGCTGAACCAGAACTCCATATGAATCATTCCTGTGCAGTAAAAATAGCAAAACTCATTCTAGAGTATCAAATGAATTTATGCAGAGCCTGGTGTTGAAAATGGTGAAAACTTTCCATGAAAGAAAAACTGGAGCTTTTTAGTTTTCTGCAAATACCTTGTGACGTTCTAACACCTACAGAGGTACAGTGCCTCTCACAAATATTGGCACTCCTTGTATTGAACACAACAGAGTGGAATATTTATTTATTATTATTTTGATCTCCATTCCAAACATTACAATAAACTACCGTCTATTTGAAATACAATGAGCGAGAGAAAAAAACTTTTATATATTATTAAACATAATTGTGAAAATTATTTTCTCAAATATTTGTGTGGCAAAGTACCATTTTAAATGTGCAAGGTGCGTCAAAAGTCACTGGACACCCTTTTATTTCAGAAAGGGACAATTTAATGTTGGAAAACCCCAACAAGTAATGGGTTAGCACATCAAAAATTCCAAAAAAAAAATTCACAGTCAGATTTGCAATATCTCTTGTGGTTCAAAAGTTATCAACACAGAAACTTGAAAATTTTTGTTCATTTGAAGTTCATCACTGGTAGCTGAAGATGGAATTGATGAATCTGCTGTCCGGGGAACAGCTGCTGTACCATAGTGGCAGACTTGAACAACCGAGACCCAGAAAGACCACAGCAATCTTGAATCCCTCGTAACCAAATTATGAGAAACCGGGTCGTCTGAAGACCACTACCAACAAAGAAACCTCAAAAATGGTTTTGGCAACCTTGTGAAAAGTCCATGATGCCCCATGTGGCATGTCCTGTGACTTTTGACTCACCCTGTATATCTTTTGGATACTTGTATTACCTCTCTGCTAATTTGATATTACTTTTCGAAGACTAGGCCAGTGAAAATGAGCCGCCGTTTGTACACTGCAGTAATGCTGTTAGATGAATAAAATGTGCTATTATTTATCGCAATGAATCAATTCTATCGCAATTCTATCGCAAGTTAAATTTCTAGTCTTTTTAGTTGGAATGAACTCTTACACCACCCTGAATCGGTGTATTGATGAACAATAGATTTACTTGTATCTTGTTACTGCTGGTGTGGAGTTTGTGGTTCTTTACATGTCTGTAAGTGTGTCCGCTAGCGTGTGTTGTTTTTGTCTGCCTTACAAAACCACACCAGTTGTTTTGACTATGAGTAAATATTTTCAATGTTTTATGACTGGGTACAGCGTAGGCTCATCAGCCATAACATTAAAACTACCTACCTAATACTTTATAGGTCCTCTTTGTCCTTCAATCGTTCTGACCTATCAAGGCTTGGACTCTACTAAAGGTGTGTTCTTGTATATGGCATAACGATGTTAACATCGTATTTTGTAAAATTGAAAGGTGCACCCAACCACTGACCCCTCCCACCACTTGATCTCCTTGTTCTGTTCTTCAACCAATTTCTGAACAATGACTGGCTTCATGCTTAAAGAGGTCACTACCATTAGCGAATACTGTTACAATGAAGAGTAAAAGTATGTGTGGTATAAGTGAAAGCTTTTGGAGGATGGATTGGTGTCAAGATTGGCAGTAAATAAGACATTTCTCTGCAAGAAAAACATCAAGGACAGACTAACATTTTGCAGGAAGTACATGGATTGGGGTATAGAGGACTGAGATATTTTCTTTTATTAAATAGAATGATTTTCTTTAATTAAGCAAACTTCAGACTGTTTGGGACATCTGAATAAATGATGAAGGAACTGTGAGCACTACCATGAGTCATGTGTAATGCCAACTGTGAAACAAGAACTCTAATATTAATAAATACTGGTATCAAAATATCCTCCAAGAGCAACAATCTATAAGTAATTGCTTTCCTGCATGATGGGACACCATGTCATAAGGCAAAAGTGTTAAACAAGTGGCTCAGTAAACAAAATATAAACATTTTGTGTTCATGGCCAGGGAACTCCCTAGATCTCAATCCCATTGAGAACATGTGGAAAATCCTCAAAAAGACGGTGGACAAACAAAAACCCAGAAACTGTGATCAACTCAACACTGATTAGGCAAGAATGGGTTTCCATCATTCAAGATTTGCAAGTTGATGTCCAGCATGTTGAGTTGCAGAAGCCTTAAAGAAGAAGGCTACAGAATTCAACACTGTCAATATTAAGTTGTTGCTTAAACTGGAATAATTTTTCAATAAAAAGTTAAACTTTGTACCACAAACAAAATTTGTGCCATTCTCTAAATTTTTGGCAATGACTCTCGTGCTTTCAACATTGTGACAAGAATTTGGGCACGCCCCTTTTCTGTTTCTTTATAACACTTAGAAAGCGACTCTGTGTGGTCCAGTAAGAAATGATTTACTGAGTATGTTTTTGGTTAACTTATTTGGACAGATTCCTAACTTCAATCTCATCATTTGAGAATCATTTGGAACTCACTTGTATACTGCAAACAAAAGGGAGTCTAGACACATAATGTCTAACTTTATTAACACTCCTGTGACTAAATGGAAGCAAATCCCTGCGGTTCATTTTCAGAATGTGTTCAGAAGGTGTGAAGCCTTCTCAAAAGATTACAGACATGTATAGCAACAGAGGCAGAACAACTTATTATTTGTTTTGTATATAATCTTCATGTCTCTGTCCAAAAGCTTTGTTCATCACAAGTTTTTGACTTCGCTGATAATTTTTTTTAGGTGGCTGGAGGTTGGCATTGCTAATCTCACATGCATGCAGTACTGGGTTACCTATATGCAGGTGCTGCAAGAGTCTGTGTGGCCTGGGGGGAGCCTTCCTGCCCAGCAACGACCTCAGCGAACCCCAGAACAAAAAGACAACACCAGACAGCAGTCACTGCAGTGTTTAATGAACTTGTTACCAGGTAGATCTATTTCGCTTTGTGCTCCAAGCCAACAACACATGGATTGCTTGTTTGCTGGCAGCTATTAAATAGACTTGTAGTGCTCTTAAATCTGTAGTCAGTTTTGTTTGGTGTGTTTACAGATCTCATCTCAGATATGCTGGGCACAGAGAAGTACAAGCTCTCCTGGGAGAACGTTCTCGACTCTCTCCAGGAATCTACTATAAACAGGTCTGGTTCAAAACACACACAAACACAAACGCACATGGACACAATATGACTCCCAGTGTATTTTGCACAATGTACTGACTGGAGTCAGTATAAGGGTGTTCTTCACACTGTAGCAAAGCAAATGCAAGAAACTGTGGTGTGCAGAATAGAGTGCATGCAGTCTTGGGTAAGTGTTTAGGTGTTTGTTTTTCTTATGGCTACTCATCATACACTGATTAGGCATAACATTATGACAACCTCCTTGTTTCTACACTCATTGTCCATTTGATCAGTTCCACTTACCATACAGAAGCAATATGAAGTTCTACAATTACAGACTGCAGTCCATTTATTTCTTTGCATACTTTGTTTTTCAGGACCCCCACTCACTTTTCGGTGGTGGACCATTCTTAGCAGCAGTGCTGCTGGAGTTTTTAAAACGGTTAATTCGCTATACACTCTATTACTACTACATTGATCACCTTGCAGATGTAAAGTCAGTAGACAAATGTAAAGAGACAGTAGTTGTTTATCTGTTGTTGTACAGTTTGTCTTAGTCATCCTTCATCAATTCTCAAATTCTCACAGGCCACTGCCTATAGAATGGTGGTGGCTGGATATTTTTGGTGGTTGTAATATTTTCAGTCCAGCAGTGACACTGGACCGTTTTAAACCTCCTTTAAATATTATTTGATTGGTGCTGGTCCTGTGGGGGTCCTGACCATTAGAGAACAGAGTAAAGGGGACAAAAAAGTACATATACATTGTGCTCTAATTAAGGATGTAAATAGAATGGTTGGAATTAATCTATGAACTTCTTGTGACCGCACTTTTATTTAAACATGTTTTTGTAACAAGCCTCATGACTTGTGTGCTCTGGTGCATTCCTGACTTATGACTGTCATTATTCACAGGCATCTGGTGTACAGTTTGTGGGACCTGCTCATCGAATTCCTTATCCCTGAGCTGTCTGATGAGGACTTTCAAAAGACATTGCTCCACAGTCTTTCCAAAAATGCAGAGAAATTACCACCGTAGGAACTCTGCAAAACATCATGACCTACCACACTTGTTTGCGTGACTGTATTACCTGCTATGTCAGTTCGAGCAATTGATAAGTCCTGAAGGTCCAGGGTTGTGAATGACGGGGAAATTAGATTTGTGGATGCTTTTTTGTTTTAGCTCTTATTTATCTTTGTTTCTCACACAACACATGCATCTGACTTAGCTTTGATTACCCTCCACCTGTTTTGCATTCTGTGAGCTTTTGGCCGATCACCAAAACATCTGTGTTAGCAGCCGTCTTCCTGCTAGAACTTTGGTCAAACCCTTTACAGATGGGCTTAACATAGCCATAGAACCTTGCAAATTACATTCTAGATTAGCCCTTTGATAGACTATTGATATTCTCCTTAGCATCATCCATTGCTGAATTCTTTGAGTCCTGCTCATGTTTACAAGTTGCTTGTTTTGCATTGTTTCTTTCCATTGATCACTGCACTGTGGCACATTCATTACCATGGAAATCATGTATGGGGTTATTCCAATTTTCTTGTCTTATCTGTTCCTTAACATGTGTGCTGTGATTTTGGTTTTGTACCTGTTGAGCTTGAAGGAGACTATAGGTTATTACTGAACATAATTCCAGTTTTCAGAATTCCATTCCAGTTGTATATTTTCCAAAATCTTTTCCAGGTAGCACATGCTGTTCCTGTATTTGATCAGTCTTTGTTTAATTCTGTAAAACAGTTTAATGACTTAAAGCACGTGATTACAGAGTAATAGCTATTTTTAAACAAAGTTGTTTTTGTATGAGAAGTTAAACTTCATTCATTTGTGCAATAGAGGCCATATACACTGCTCGCAAAAATTAGTGGATACTTGAAATATCCCATACTGAAATGTGTAAAATGTTTGTGAGCAGTGTATAATTAAAATGTAAACAATTGCGTATTGAAAACCCAATAATCTAGGATTTGGGTAATGATATTTAAATAAAGGATTTCATAGTGCATGCACTGGAGACTTACAGAATATATTATTTTTTATTATTAATTAGAAAACCTCATACCTGCATATAATGACATATTATTATTTATAATTATTATTATTATTTATTACATTGTAAGCAAAGACAAATGCAAAACATACACATCTGAAACGAAGTAAAAAAGATTGACGTGACCAAAATGAACATCTATTTCTGCAGGGTCTTGCCATAAAACTCTTATGATGTACAGGATATTCCATTTGTTTAGTGTTTTTTCATTTGTATTACTTTGAAAATTTGCCTCAAATATTTTTTAAGGCACATCTAACTTTGACTTGCATTTTACAATGGATTAAAAGTTCTGATGATGGAGTCCTGCTTTAATGTATTAAACCTTATCATACAGTTATTCACGTAAAATTCAGCAGAGTGGATCCTCTGTATGCTTTGTGTATCCATAGTGGTATTCACAGATGGATATATATTTCATGTGAAACTGCTTTGAATGTTGCACTACTTATAACTGTCAATGCACTGCTGGGTATTGCATTGTGTTGCTGTGTAATAAATGTTTAAAATGTGTAGAAATGGGTGAACATCGTGACTTGCTTCCTTACATTTCCTTTTGTAAACGTTATTTTATTTTATATATATATATATGTGTGTGTATAAACACTATACCTTGTAATATTTATAGTATCCATACAGTAGATGTAATTATGCATAGAATACACTGAATTTATGTTTAATACTATTTTGATGCTGTTGCAGTTGGCATGTTCCTTAATTTGCCTTCAAACCAGGATAAATAAGCAGTTGTGTTTATCACAGTAACGTCACCTTTCTGCTAAATGCAGAAATTCTAGGCTTATAGTCTCTACTTTTCATTATGAAAAATGTAACATTATTCCTTTATTATTTTGGTTTGAGTTTAGTGTAACTTTTTTCCATCTGTTTTATTTACTGAAGCAAAAGGAGCTTGGACTGCCCAAAGCGAAGATATTTGGAGATGTAGTTTCAGTGCAGTGAAGTAGTTCCGTTGTCTTATTGGTTTATTAATGATAATCCGCTTCTGTCACATCACTGAAGTGGGACAAATACAGTATGCAACATGTCCTTAAAATTTTCCCAAATAGAACCATGTACTGCATTTCAGAGCCTTAAAAAAATCAAATGAGAATCAAATATTTTAAATAAGAACTGATGAAATACTGATTGTTTGTTACTTGATGCTTCATAAATATCAGTGTGTGGCTCCAGCATGCAAGGATAAGGAAATCTGGAAACTTCCAAAGTTTAAGTGGATGGCCAACAATTTCTGATGTTACTGCCAGAAGAAAGGCTGATCTTTTCCTAAAATGAACGAATGGATAATGCAGACCTCATTATTAAAATCAAGTCTGTATGAGCAGATTTTGGGACCCCAACGACAAACAGATATTTGGCCCGGCATTAGACTTTAATTGTATACAGAAAAACAGAAGGATTAACAGTCTAGATTTACATATTACTGAGAGGTTAGTCTGGTTCAAAAGTGGATACATGTGTTTTACAAAACTACTGTATGTCTACACACACAAATGTGAATAGTTATTTAAAATTAATATCATTTTAGCAAGATTACAAAGTATTAATTCTGTTCTTATTAACTATCAGTGTGCTTATACACTTCAGATATTTGCTGTGCTTTACCTTGAACAATTTGTATAGCCTCGGTGTAGAAATTAGCATGGGGCACCAAGAAATGATTAATACTTTCAAAGCTCAGACCCGAATGGTCGTGTTGGAGGCCCCAGCAAATGGTCCATTCTTATTCATATATAGTGCAGCACAATAAGCTGTGAGATTCTTTGTCCAACTTTGATCATAGTCTAACTGTAAAGCCATTTGTATGCTATTATACCTTTGTACTAACATAAATCAACATTAATATGGTTTTCATAAAATGTAAGATTTTGTGTTAAATATTTTTTCCTGATTTGTTCTTTTAATCTTGGAATAGGTAATAAAGATTATTTCAAGCCTATACTGGCTGACAGTATTACTTATTACTGTAGACTTAATGTAAATAACTTTTGGCTCTTTATTTCCATTTCAGTTAATCTCAGAAGTTTCTGACTTGGGTTCAGGGCTCAGTACAAGCCAGCCAGGTAGTTTCTTTCAGAGATGCCAGACCATTTTATGGACTTTAAAGATGGTAGTTTAGAAACTAAGTGACTTGATAGGTGAAAGGTTCTATCGACAGTCAGAGTTGCTTATGTTGATGTTCAGTTTATCTTTAATGATTTTGTCCCTCTGTGCTTCATATTATCAACCTCTTAGCGTGTGCCTGAAGTAACAGAAATCACTAATTAGAAGAGGGAATATTTCAGAAGATCCTGCTTCTAGGTTACCTGAAACATTTGGAAATGCTAATGCTGTAACACTGCAATAACATCTTTTACACAAAATGACTGACAAAATGGAATACAAATATTTTTCACACATTAACTGGTATATTAAAGTTTATGCCTGATCTGAATGTAGCTGAAACTGTAGCTGATGGGCTACTGAAACTGTAGCTACAGGCACTCCTGTGTGTCTACACTTTTACAGACTGCTCAGTTAGTCACTGAGGCAACACACAGAAAGGAAGGTGAGATGGAACCCCCAACAAGTGAGATCTTACTCATCCCATTACCAATTCACAAAGTTGGAATGTGAAAATCCCTCCAACGGGTTCTTGAAAGTGAACCTGATAAACACTGTGAGACTGAAACCCTGTAGGGGGAGGGAGGATTTTTAGGCTACTTACACCTCAATGCTTTTCAGTAGTGGAGATTAGCTTTTAGATTTAGCGATTTCTTTTAATGTTGAGTTTAAATCTCGTTTGATGCATTTATAATAAACACATGCATTAAGCTAACTTTTTATTCAAACTCATTGTCGGGAATCAAACCGTGGATCTCTGGAGCTTTGAGGTGATAGCACTACCCAACTGCAGAAATGAAATGTATTTGGAGTAGGCTAGATTAGGTCAGCGTTTATTTTGACTTTTATTTCCATGCAAACAGTATTAAACTGAGATATTTCATATTTTGTCTGGTCAACTTCATTTCATTTGTTAATAAATATCCATTCCTGCATTTCAGACCTGCAACCCATTCCAAAAAAATTCACAGTAAAGCATTTACCGCTATGTAATGTTGCATTTCCTTTTCATCACCAATACATTTTGGAACAGTGGATACCAAGTGACAGATACAGTCTTTTGCAAAAAAGTCTTTAAGGTGTACAACAGTATGACAGAGGATGCCAGTGTGGTTGTTACATCTTTCATTTCAAAATTCTAAACACACTCTATTGATTACAGGACTGCAGGCAGGTCCTTTTCCAGTCTTGTCCTTTTCTTTTACAGCCATTCCTGTGTAATGTGTGTAGCACTGTCTTGTTGAAAAATCCATAGATGTCTGTGAAAACAATGTCATCTTGAAGCCAGCCTATGTTGCCATCACAGAGGTGTAGATTACTTTTGCCAAGGGCACTGACCGCACCCATACATTGACAGACCCTGACTTGTTGTTGATAAAAGTTTGGGTGTTTTTTTTGTCCTTTGTTCAGAGCACACAGCATCAATTCTTTTCGAAGTAGATCTGGATTACTGATTCATCTGACCAGAATACACATTTTCACTGTGTGATGATCCATCTTAGATGCCTAGAGCCCAGTGCAGTCAATGGTATTTCGTGATATGGTTAATATAAGGCTTCTTTTTTGCACAGCAACATTTAAGTGTCATTTATGAATGTAGCTCCATATTGTAGTGCTTAATATAGGTTTGCCACAGTAATCCTATACCCATGCAGTGCTGTCTGAGGCATTGACAATCACAAGTGTTTAGTTTAGGCTTGTCCCTTTGCCCTGTATGCACTGCATCTATGAATCATTAAATGATCTTTCTTGGAGTTGCATTGTTTGTAAACATTTCAAAAAACAATTCTCATGCATTAGCTGATTAACTGGAGATCACCTACCTACCTCTGCTGCTCACAGACTCTGCTTTTGTACCAAATCATGATTAGAGTGACTTGTTGACAATCACATGTATTATTATTATTTTAATCCTCATTCCTAACATTCCTAACTCCCATCCCTGCCGTTGTAATGTGATGCAAACCTGAAATGCTAAAAAGTTGGGTTCATACTGTTTGAAATAAAATAAATGTTACAGTAAATGTGGAAATGTAGGAAGCATGTAGTAATTAGCAGTGAGGATTAGTTGGAACTTTTATGGCTTTATTTGAATGGAAACCAGATGGTCTAAATGAAATTATTCACATATCTTTATAAGACTTACTGTCTGATAAACAAAAAACACCCACAAATAGACGAGCTTAAGCTTTGGCACTTATGAGAGGTGTTTTATCTGTTTTGCTTTGGCAGGCTTTTGTCTGTTTCTGTAATACAGTATCATACAAAAGAACACTTTCCTCCTGTCCATATCACCACCATGTGTCCTATAACAAAGGTTTCAGGTCATTGTAAGAAAAAACAAGAGTGGCACAACATTACTTATCCTCCATCATATTTAACATTGAGGATTAGTTTCTTGCTATTTATGCCAACCCCAATTTGAGTGTTTGCTGCCTTCTTTGTCACAAAAAAAAAAACTGTGAAAAATGAGATGTTCTTGAGACGTTTTCCAAGCAGCTTGTTGGCATTGTTGTTGCCTAATAGTTGATTTTGAGATTTTGCAACCACAAAATGTTACTCTCTTCTGCAAGTCTCCAACCAATATCCACTGTCCTCACAAATACGTGTTTACCACGAATTCACAAATCCCACACTGAAATCTCAAATGTATTTTTTGTGGTATTAAATGGGGGAGATTGGTTTTGGTGGTGAAGATATCATGGGTACACAGCTATGAAGTCAGCTAGGCATGCATAACAGTTCAGCTAGTCGTAACACAACCTTGAAATTGACAACAGCAGACTGGGGAACATCATCCACAAAGGTGCAGGAGCTTAGTTATAATGGTCAACTTTAGTCACATAAGCTGTTTGCATATGAAGTTCCTCAAACCTCGCTGTTTTTTTTTTGGTAATGTATCATTTTAGCCATGCAAACATAACATAAAACATACATAAAAACTGTAAAAGTATTGGGTACCATTGCCTCAGACAGTGAATACAAAGAACATTGTCAGTAAGATATCTGAAAGTTTCAGAAAGTCTCTGACTTTCCACTTTTTCACTTTATCCAAGACAGTGTTGTGGGACCTAACCAGTAAACAGGGAACAACCAGCCAGACTGAAGACACCAATTTATCTAAAGCATACCTTTTGAATGTGGAAGGATTACCTGGAGAAAACCCATACAAACTTGGGAAGAACGTGTAAACCTCACAGGCAACAATGGCAACCACTGCGCCACAGTTCTGCCCTAGAAAATTTGTAACTGCTGTTTAAAGCTGAACAGCATTTATTTCTCTGCAGCCAGCAATAATAAGTGGCTGGCACTTTCTTTAAATGTCATTTTGTTAGCCCAGGAGTCCTTGAGTGGTCATGCTGCCAGGGCTGCAAAGTGGTGCTTTTGTCTGTTTCTTTCTGTTTCTCCCCATGTCTGTGTGGGTTTTCTGTGAATACTACATATGGCCCATATATCTCTTGTCTCCCACAACCCTGAAGTGGATAAAGCAGATATGAAAAGGAATGCACGATCACATTATCCAATATAATATAAATTAGTAGTATATTCTAATGAATGATTATGGACAATTAATTGGTTGCTTACATATGTGTGAATAGATAGATATAGCACTGACAGAATGGTACCATTATGGTTTTGGTGCAGTTTTTTTTGTCTATATACAGTGTCAAACAAGTATTTGGTACACTGTCGATTTTGCAAGTTTTCCCACCTTTAAAGAATGTAGAGCTCTGTCATTTTTATTGTATATAAATTGTATGATTTTTAAATAATTAATTTGCATTTTATTGCATAAAATAACCACCAGCAAGAATTCTGGCTCTCACAGACCTGTTAGTTTTTCTTTAAGAAGTCCTCCTACTTCTCCTTCTGCTAGTCATCCTTCTGCTGTCATTACCTGTATTAATTGCAGCTGTTTGAACTTGTTACCTGTATAAAAACACCTGTCCACACATTCAATCAATCACACTCCAATCTCTCCACCATGCCCAAGACCAAATAGATGTCTAAGGAAACCAGGTACAAAATTGTAGAACTGCACAAGGCTGAGAAGAGAAACAACTATTGGCACAATAATTAAGAAATGGAAGAAGCACAAGATGAATGTCAATCTTCTTCGGTCTGGGGCTCCATGCAAGATCTCACCTCGCGGGGCACGAAATGATTCTGAGAAAGGTCAGCAATCAGCCCAGAACTACATAGGAGGACCTGGTCAGTGACCTTAAGAGAGATGGGAACACAGTCTCAAAGATGACTGTTAGTAACACACTATGCTGTTATGGATTAAAATTCTGCAGAGTCCGCAAGGTCCCCCAGCTAATGTCCAGACTCATTTGAAATTCGCCAATGACCATCTGGATGATCCAGAGGAGGCATGAGAGATGGTCGTGTGGTCAAATGAGACCAAAATAGAGCTTTTTGGTATGAACTCCACACACTGTCTTTGAAGTTAGAAGAAGGATGAGTACAACCCCAAGAACACTGTCAAAATCAAGCATGGGGTGGAAACAACATACTTTGAGGGACAGAACAGGACAACTGCACTGTATTAACAGGAGGATGGATGGGGTCATGTATTGCAAGATTTTGCAAAACATCCTCCTTCCCTTACTAAGAGCATAGAAGATGACAACGCAAAACACACAGCCAGGGCAACTAAGGAGTGGCCCCACAAGAAGCATTTCCAGGTTCTGATGTGACCTAGCCATTCTTCAGACCAGAAACCAATAGAAAATCTTTGAAGGGAGCTGAAAGTCAATGTTGCAAAACCTGAAAGATCTGGAGAAGATCTTTATGTAGGAGTGTCCCAAAATCCCTGCTGCAGTGTGTGTCAAGAACTACAGGAAATGTCTGACCTCTGTGATTTTATGCTGTACTAAATATTCTATTGTAGTAAATACTTATTTCATCCGATAAAAAATTCATCAGAAAATTCCAGATTTCTGTCTCTCAAAGTTGATCTATATACTGGTAACCAGTATATAGATAACAGAACAGGACTTAAATGACCAAATTTTCTAGTTCTATTTTCAAATTTTTGAGCTGCTGAATTCTGTACTATTTGAAGTTTATTTAGAGATTTACTAGAAGCGTTACAGTAATACAACCTCGAGGTTATAAATGCATTAACCTGTTTCTCAGCATCTTGAAAGGAAAGAATATTTCTAAGTTTAGCAATATTTCATATCAAACAGCTTTGCATACTTCACAATAATTGACAAAATATAACTCACCGGATCGAACTGTTGTGGGGTTTGCAAGGCTGATAGAATCCTTTTCACCCAGTGATCGAGACCAAGATTTATTTGGTTACATTCATGAATAAACCAAACATATGAGGAAATACCTCGTCCCGAAAACAGAGAGGAGGTAAGAATTCCATACCTTCTGGACTCGGAGGCCCTATTTTAAAGACCTCTGGTAAAATCTAAGCGCATCCCCCATGAGAATGCTTAGCCAATACATTTAATTTGTATTATCTTGAACACAAATTATATGTGACCAACAGGTGTCACACATTTACTATTTTTACACACCTTCTGTACAGAATTAATCCAATTTTCAGTGGTTAAGGGCATAGAAACACAGTACCATGCCCTAGCTAGACCCTCTGATTCACAATATTTTAGTTTGGTTTCCAAAACACCTGCAACTTCTGGATGATAAGTGTCTACTAGCTCAGCTTTTAGCACAACAATTTGGTCTATGAATACAGACTAATATTGCCACGTTTTAGTTTGCCAATGTTTGTGCGTCACAGGTGTTAGCTTATCTCTCTCAGAGCCCTGGGATGGTATCACTGACCTTCTCGCTGTCTTTTACAGAAAGAATCATCCAACTTATGTTGCTCATGTAGGCTTCAAATAAACGTTTTAACTTTACATATTCAATAATCTATTACTTTGCCAGCATCCAATATTCCACAGAACAAAGCTCTATGTGAATGCAATGATGATATTACTCTATGTAATTGATTAGGGTGAAATAATTAGTTCATCAGAAAAAAAAACTGTGCAATTGAAAGAAGGTACCTTGTTAGACCACCTATAATGGTGAGATATTATTGGGCAATAGAGACAAATGGGTTCCGTATGGTACCTTTTGACACATTTGCCCACAGATGTTGCAGCTGGGTCTGTAGATCCTCATCACACCAGCAGTTGGAGCACTGTTTTGCTCCACAGCAAAGGCAGGATTTAATCTTTGTCAAAAAGACCTTAATGGACACCCCACCATAGTAGGATCTAAACCAGAACCTGGATTCATCACTGATTCCATAGCAGACCAGGTTTCTTGTTCACGACACAACTGTAAACAAAGGTGACAGTGGCTGGTTGTCAATAGCAAGATATATGACACTGTAACAACAAATTTAAGCACTTTGAAATGGATTGTTTTGGCTTCTTCTATGGCTCTCATTGTCTGTGGTACTATGCTTTTACTTATAATGAAATGGAATAAAATTTCGAGCCTCGAGGGAATCAGACAACATCATCACTGCTGTTATCTCCACTTTAAGATGTGGAGTCGCATCAGACATGGACCAGTGCACCACTCAATAACTGGACTAACCCATGCTGCCCTCAAGGCCGCAGACAGATCAGAAAAGATTTTCATCTCTTCCCAGGTATGTAGAGGTCTTGGTCATGGCTGATGAGTTAATGGCCAGGTGTTATGGGAATGATCTGAGACATTACTTGTTTACTCTCATGGCTTTGACTGACAAGCATTACAGCACCCAGGCGCCCAGACATCCAGTTGCAAAATTTCCATGCAAAGGTATATGTTAGTAAAAAGGAGTATGTGAGAAAGAAGAAGCATCAACCCGATAAACATTGTTAGCTTTTGTAGAAGAGCATCATGCATAAATCTGCTGTACATTTAACGGCATTGCTAAATTCTACAATGCTCTGCAGAAACTATTGCATATGCGTAATAATATTATGTCAGACTGCGCAGATATGAATCAGTTCTGCAGTCGTCTATGATAATTAAATAACTCTTACTGAGAGAGACAGAGAGACGGAGAGAGTTCAGCTGTAGCCATCTGGGGTATCAACTTCATCAGAGCTGCAGACGTACTTGCATCATCTCTTCCCTGTGGGTGTGAGGGAACGTTACAAAAATCACACTTTTCACAAGATGCAGGTAAAATATACCAGCAATATTTTCAATATTTTGTCTGGTGGTTTTGGTGTGTGTGTGTAAAAATAAAATACATCTATATATAAATATATATGTCTATATATAAATTTTAATATATTTGTATGCATTTTAAAATTGGAGATTTGCATCATGGATGTGCAGCCGACAAATCTGCAGCAACTGTGTGATGCTGCTACATCCATAATATATTTAAATCTGTGAGGAATCTTTCCAGCACATTACTGAATGTAAATAAGAATAAAGGCAATGGATCTGATGGAAAAGGGAGTCCAATATGGTACTAGCAATGTGTACCTAATAAAATGCCTGGTGAGTGTTAGTATTCAGCATATACAGTATGCTGAGTAAAGTGAGTAGACTTTTCATTAAACAATAAATAAATAATAAAACAATAAATAAATTACCACCCCAAATCACAGATCAGAAAAAGCTGTCACACACT
>JAUZST010017362.1:0-33821 GCA_034779995.1 Parotocinclus haroldoi
CACACACACACACACACACACACACACACACACACACACACACACACACACACACACACACACACACATACATATATGCATATACATACATACATACATACATACATACATATATATATAAAAACACACATATAAAAACACACACATACACACGACTTTTTCTTTCAAATATTGTTCACAAATGTGTCTAAATTTGGGCTACTGGGCACTTGTCCTCTGCTGAGATAATACATCCACCTCACAGGTGTGGCATATCAAGATGCTGATTAGACAGCATGCTTATTACACAGGTGTACCACTCAAAGTGTGTTTTATCACACAGCACAAAGCCACAGATGTCACAAGTACTGAGGGAGCGTGCAACTGGCATGCCAAATGCAGGATATATGTACTTGAATATGTATTTTCTGTATGTTTACACACATGTATGTATGTATATATACACATATACACACACACACACACACACACACACACACACACACACACACACACACACCACACACTATATCATACAAACATAACATGTTTCATAGATCCTTATTTGTACAACATGTGAATCCCCAGAGCAATAGAGCAAACAAGCAGCTTTCGAAAACTCTGCATTAAAATTGTCTGCAGGAGCATCAACCTTTCAGCACTGGTGCGTTTGACCTTATCAAATACATTTGATCTGAGCGCATAATGACTTCAGATTCAAATCACTAAAGGTACATTCTACCCCCTCCACACCTCCACAGACAAACATCCGGAGGTGTATACCTCTGCCTCTCAGTATGAGATCAATAATCTGATGTAGGACGATGCATTTATAAAATGAGCCGCACATCGTTGAGCTGAGGATCCTCTAATGAGAGTGACAAGACACAGAGAGAGGACATGCCTCTTTCTCTGAACCGCGAATGCAGAGAGGATAGACTGTCTGAAACTGTTAAGCAGCGATAAAGACTGTGTGATACGTAGTTACACTTAAACAACTAGGGTTTAAGTAGAGGACGGGTATGTGCCGTTTAACAGCCAACCAATCAGAATCCATTCGCTCTAATGACCAGGGGTTGTAAAATTATAGGAAATGGTACCACAGTTCCAACAGAGATGTTTCAGGGGTGCAAAATTGCACGATAATGGCACTCTGATTGAAGTTCTTTAAGTATTACTCTGCCACCCACGTGACCTAGCAACAAAATGTAATTATTCGTTTGGTTAACGTCGTGGGGATTGTTTGTTGTGGGAGTGACCTGGGTAGCCTGGGTTGCATGTCACTGCATGAGCCTAGCACTGACTGGTCTAAGAGCAAATTAACAGGATGATAACAGGCCTAACAGCAGCACTTACCTGCTACGTGGGTATGTCAATTTGTTTGTTTGTTTATTTATTTGTCTTCTTTAACTTCACTTTTGGCATCAGTGGCCATCTCGGTGACAAACACACGGTTATATCCATCTACAAGTTCATCTCAAGACTAATATACAGTGTTCCCACGTTCCAGGACCACCCGGGATAAACGAAAATCCACAAAGTAGGGACGCTATATTTATTTAAGTATTTATACACTATTTTAGCTGTAGAACTTGCAGAATGTTTGGTTGGCATCGTAGGGCTTAAATGAATTCAGTCTATAATGAAACTTTCACAAACAGCGCAGACAAAAACTTGTCATGTCAGCAAGTAGCGACACTAGTCTTACTTCTCGTTTTTGATTAGTATGTGTATATATATATTTATGCCATTTACACCGAGTACGTCAATAAAAATAAGTTTGGGCAAATTTGCTGTGTCAGGAGTCTTTTTCATGCCCATGCCACCGTGTTTAACACTGCTTGTGTTTAATAGAACATTCTGGACTAGAGGCTGCACTGTTGCATTTATGAACAACTGTACATGTGAAAGTGTGTTGTCAGAACAGCTGTTATGCACCGTACACATTTAATAATAAGTTATTATGAGCTTTTGCTCTCATTAATTGTACTATGCATCTAAGCTATCTGCATGTTGTATTACTCACAATTAGCTGTGGGCTATTTACACTATCATAAGGATGTGTCTACTAAGGTGCAAACAAAGCACTTCTGCAAGTCCCTTGGGGTGAGGACATTTGCTAAATGCAGAAAATGTTAATGTAAATGGAGGTATGGGCAATTGAGCACTGAGGACACGTCTCATTTACTGGGACAGAAAGGGACCAAGGACAAGTCTGCTGTACTAGAACAAATAGATACTGACAACACACCTTCAGTGGTCGAGACAGAAACTGAGAACACGCCTCCAATACTGAAAGTTACACCTACTGAACAAACGCCTCCTCTAAAGATGCAAAGATCTGACAAGTACAGAGGACACGCCTCCTTCTCCAAGACTGACAGGTAAAAAGGAAATGCCTCCTTTACTCAAACTTAATGGTAGAGAAGACACCTCTGCAGCTGACACAGTCAGGGAACAAGGACATCTGCTTCACCAGGACAAACAGGCGAGACACACCTACATCCCTGGTGCAGAGGGAGAACTGGGAACACGCATCCACCAGTGAGACTGATGGGCACTGAGGGCACACTTTCTCCAAGACAGACAGACAAAAGGAAAACTCCTCCCTCACTGGAACTCAAAAGTAAAGAGAGACTAAATAGAAAACTTCATTAGGACAGTCAGCCACTAAGGACACACCTCTTGCACTGGGACAAGCAGGCACTGAAGAGATGACTACTTTGCCAAGGATGAAAGCAAAATAAACACCTTCTTTACTTAGACTGAAATGTTTAAAAATCAGGTACAGCCACCAGACCCTCTCAAATCAATCTGACAGGCACTGTAATCACACTTCCAGGCAGCACGCTTTCTTTATTTGGACTGACCGGCCCTCTGCTCAGATCAAGGAACAGAGACCACACTTACATTAGACTGCCTGGCAGGGGTGTGCCATATTGTATCGATCGTGATAATACCGGTATCAGTTTTAAAATGATAGAAAACATCCATATTGTGATATTCTGGCGTCTTTACGTAATGCATTTACACAGAGTATGGCGTACGTCCATTAAGTCGATGGTAATTTATAGCGATCAACTAACCTAGCGTTCATGTCTTGCGTTCATGACTGTGGGAGGAAACCAGAGTAAACCCATGCAGACACAGAGGACACACAGGCCGTTCCGTCCTGAGATCGAACCCAGGACCTTTTTTCTGTGAGGCAGCGGTGCTACCCACCGAGCTGCCCTGGCAACAAACATGGCAGAAAGAGGTTCTGCAGTGGAGGAATTAGTCCCACGAAGCGGGGGGTTTTGTTACAAAATATCAGATGTACAACAAACTATAATCTGTAAGCTACTAAGTCAGGTATTTTGAAGTATAAAATAGATTGAAGTATAAAATAGATGAAGTATAAAATAGATTTTGTTGTAACTCTACGCTGTTGAACTAGATCACCAATGTATATTGTTATTGCAAAAGTACCCTAAAATATTGTGATATTATTTTAGGGCCATATCGCCCGTCCCTACTGACCAGAACAGAGGGTAAACCTTTTCCTGTCGACAAGCAGGAATAGGGTAAAGATGCTCTTTACACATCCTGACAAGCACATAGATCAGATCTTGTCCAATCAGGCTGACAATCAGTGTAACCACACTTTCCTCTTTTTTTTTTTTTAGACTTACCAGCATTTAGGCCAGATTTTTCACCAAACTGAGGTACAGAGACCACACTTACTTTAGACTGACAGGCACTTGAACTAGTCATTTTCCCTCTGGTATGCTCAGGGACAAAAGGCCCTTCATGCAATCTGACAGGCACAGAGATCAGACGTTGTCCAATCAGACTCACAGGCAGTGTAGACACAATTCATTATTTAGACTGAGAGGCACATGAGTCAGCCCTAAATATACACTGAGGTACAGAGACCATACTTACTTTATACCGACAAGCAGAGAAGTTTGTGCCTGCCAGTCAGAGGAAAAAGGACCGAGACCACACCCTCTGCAATAACATGACAGATACTGTGAGCACACAAATACAGACACAAAGGCTAGACCATTTTGTCTCTGACTGGCAGGCACAGGGACAAACACCCCTTCATGCAGACTGACAGGCACTGTATCCAGACTTACAGGTACTTAGCGTCTAAAAATTTTCTGTCTGCCTGGCAGGCACAGGGCCAATAAATTCTTCATGTATACTGACAGGCGCAAAGACCACACCCTGTCCAGTCAGCCTGCCAGGCAATGTAACCACACTATTTATACTGACCGGTACATAGAGCAGACCTATACTCAGACTAAGGTACAGAGACCACATTAACACACACACACACACAAGCTAACATTGTTCCCCTCTGGCTGACAGGCACAGGGAAAAGTCACTCTTTATGCATACGGACAGGCACAGAGACCACGCCTTCTTAAACATACTGACAAGCATAGAGACTAGACCCTCTCCAACCATACTGACAGGCACTGTAATAACACTTACAGGTACAGAAACCACACATTTTATTTAGGCTAAAAGCATAAAGTCAGCTATACAGACCACACACTCTCCACATAAAGACCAAACCTTTTTTTCTTACTGACAGACATCACATCCTTTCCACTCAGACTTACAGAACCCAGACTCTATACAAAAGACTCAAAGCCCAGACATCCATTTTTTTTTAGCTTAAGACTGGTAAAAACAGAGATCAGACCTTCTCCTCTCCAACTGACACACCGGTACAGAGATAATCTGATTTTTATTAATACACCCCCCCATACTTATTCAAATGTGATCACTTCTACCGAACACGTTGATAAATTGTGCGGGAGTGTATTATAATTACTGAGACTGGAACACCGAACTGGTGAATCTTCATGTCTCTTTACACTACTGAGCCCACAAGCTTTCCCAAGCCAGCCTGGCCGGCTGAGGTTGGCTGTATCCAGAACACTCTTATACTCTCAGTGGGCCTGGAGGTGGTGGATTAGGCCTGAGGCTGCAGTGAATGAAAGAGCGATGGACGGTACCCAGGAGAGTGATTGTAGCAGGCACTCCAGACTTGAATGTGCTGACACAGGCCAGTTCACGTCCAGACCCAGCAACTGACGGACCACAGCTCATGACAGAGCAGCGCAGGGGAATGAACAGGCCGAGCAGTTTTCACACTGACAAAGACAAAATGGAAAAATACAGTGAAACAGATCTGCGTTTTCGCCCCAAAACCAAGAAACGATCCAATGATGCAAGCGTAGTTTATGCCGTGTTTGCTCCATGGTAAATAAAAGCAGGTGTGTTATTAGGCAGAAGAAAATGATTTGAGTGCAATATTACTCGGAAAAGTTTATGCAAACAAGAAAGGAGAACATTTATGACGGAAGACCAGCAGGCTGTACTGGAGGAGACGTGTTCTTACGGCGTGCTGAGGCCAAATGTATTGCGTAACCTACATCCACTGTGAGCAGGCCGCACAAGCAATCAGCGCGTAAAGTCAGAGTCTCAGACAGTGACTAATGGCTTCAGATGGTGACGAGCTGGAGCTTTCGGGAGCAATGCCATACGCAATTAATCAAAACGCTGCATATGTAAGGGAATGTTCAGCCAAGGCGTGCGGTGCTCCACGGAGATTTATGCTCAGCTCCCTAAACTCTGGGTCTGAGGGTTAATGCCTGCAACAACAGCTCAGACTCGGTGTTGAGAAGAAAAGTCTATCATGTGCGCCAAAACACCCGATGAGTCACAGGGAAGCCGGTTAAAAACGCTCTCATTCTTGGAGCACATGTAAGAGCTGAGACTGCTTTAATTGGTCGAGCTGGCCCACGTTTCATGCACAGCATGTACCGGATCCAAAAGGAGTACAAAAAGGCAAAAATAAAAGTACTGAGCCTTATTTTGGTCCACTATCAGCAAAGAGTAGAATGAAGAGCATGGACTAGAGTCTCGTTAATAAGCAACTAGACTCCAGTCTGGCAGAAGGTGCGTCTTTCAGTCGGTGCAGAAGCATGAAATTAATAGAACATTAGCCAGAACAGTGGCTAACAGATGCTCAGGCTAAGATGAAACAGATACAGCTCACTCTGTGTGGGAGAAAGATGTGGAGAAGGAACCATCAGGTAATAAACTTTACTTCATTCTGCTAAACAACACCTCAACTGGTGCTCAGGTGAAGAAACACTAATAATGCCAGCCAGCACTAGGTGGGATAAGGGTTTAGGCCTTATAGCGTTTTCCATTTTCCATAATCAAGAATTTTTCACACTATTTTGCACTATAGCTAAAACCCAGCTACGATTTCTCTAAGACTGCAAGGACAGCTCTGCTTCTCCTGAAATGTCAAAAATTAAAAGGTTAAATACGTACAGTGCGTTAACATTTTGACTACAAATACGTTAGAATACTTCTTTCAAGATGAGTTTATTCAGGATCAGCTACTTATCACAAAGCAATTTTACGATTTTTTTAATCTCTCATACATTCTTATACGGTCTATGGTCAGTTCATTTACCCGTAGCAGCTGAGCTAGGGGTGGGCAATATGGCCCTAAAATAATATCACAATATTTTGGGGTACTTTTGCGATAACGATATTTTCCAATATATTTTAACAAAATATATTTTCTACTTTAAAATACCTGACCTCATGGCAATTTTGACTTAACTCAGCTATGTTCTTCTGCATGAGGTGGTGAAAGAGATTAGATTTGTATTATTTTTTTTACTTTTGCATAGCTTACGTATCACTGTAGTTTGTTGTACATCTAAAATTTTGTACCAAAACCACCTCCACACTATTGAAGTCGCTCCCGTTATTGGGACAAACTCCATCACCAACACAACCCACTTTCCGCCATGTCTTTTGCTCTGCCTTGGAGTCACATAATGGAAGTACTCCATACTCTGTGTAAATGCATTATGTAAAAAAGTTGGAATATCATGATATGGATGTTTCGTATAGTCTAAAATAATTGTACCGGTATTATTGCGAACGATATGATATGGCACACCCCTAAGCTGAGCATCCATTCACTAAAATGGGACTGCATAAAACAGGTTTTATTTTCATTGCTTCGAAACATGACGGTCCTTGGATAAATGCCATGATTTTTTAAAAGAAGTTTTGAATATTTTCACTTGTACTGTTCAACTGTTCAGAAAAAAAACCTGAAATAGCAAAATCTGGGAAAAAAATAAACAAGGTAAGTAACTTGTAAATATTTTAAAATATGCATGTGTTACTCTGGTACCCCAAATATTCCTATATTTATTTCCCTTGGTAACTGAGTGACAGTTTTATATATATATATATTATACGAATCATTCTGCCGAATGGGTGAAGTTTACTTCCAAAAACATTCAGTTCCAAAAAAAGTGAAACTGACCAGATGCTGATTCTAATATTAAAGGTTTTTTTTTTTAATATTAATTTTTTTTTTAATATAAATATTTTAATATTTAATATAATATTAAAGTATTTTTACAATGACCAAATATTAGTAAAAATTATTTCGGTACCAAGATAGTAAGTTGAGTCGCAGTTACAATCTTATAAAATATCACAAATTGAGGTAGGGGCAGGCTAGGGCCAGTGGTAACGTTAGAGGGGAGAAAAGTTTCTTAATCTAAATGTGCATTTAATTGAGGTTTCATAAAATGCCTAATTTAGGGGCAGTGGGGGAGCCAAGCTTGTGTTCACAGGCCCCCGCTTTCCCCAACCGCCCAGCACCTACCCAGAACTTCCATAAAAAAACCATGGGGAAATATAGGGGTAAAAACAATTCGTCATCTGAGTAGGCCTGGATTTTGGTCTTTATTCATTCTTCTTAATTATAATCTTATACTTAACCTTGTTATCCAGGTTCACCCAGAGAAGGATGGGTTCCCCATACGAGTCTTGTTTCTCTCAACGTTCTCAGGGATTGCCTCTGCTGTGCTCATTTGCAGTCTAGAGGCGACATGCTTTGTGACATCTATTGTAAAAACATGAATCACAATTTGTTTATTGTATTTCTTTTCATAAAACTCTAACAGATTCACACACTCTCGCACTGTGCCTGGTAAAAGATCTTCTCCCAACAATTTCCTCTGATGAAACGATAATCATTAGATTTAGCAGCTCTTTGCTCTGCTGGTGCTTTGCAGATAAGTTCAAACTGCATAAGGCAGCAACCCAGAAGACTGCTTGCAGATTTGGATTCATGCCACCATTTTCACGTTTCCGTCTAGCGGTAATGGAAATGCATGACTTTTTACTTCCCATCTTGTCAAATGTGCATAATATTGTGGTTTCTCTGGACAGATGGATGTGTCCAAACCTCTGGGGAAGGTGATGGAGAGAGTTAATGGAGCAACGAGATGTATTTACAGCCTGTCACTAGGCATGAATAGCCTTCTGCTTGGCTTCTTTTGTTTTCTCACTGGCTGATATTAGTAAACCCAGCAGGCAGTGCTTTATTTGGCATATCTGTATTACTGCTGTAACAAAACATCCATGCACTTTTCAGAGTCAGTGATGCATTGTTCGGGGTCATCCTGGTGGCAAGCTAGGACATTAATCAAAGCGCAAAATATAAACGATGAGAAATGCATAACAATGAAACAAACCACAGCCCCT
Source organism: Parotocinclus haroldoi (assembly GCA_034779995.1). Classification (NCBI taxonomy): domain Eukaryota; kingdom Metazoa; phylum Chordata; class Actinopteri; order Siluriformes; family Loricariidae; genus Parotocinclus; species Parotocinclus haroldoi. Next base: position 8,572 of record JAUZST010017362.1, read on the forward strand.
TTCTATTTTTCTTTGGCAGGCAAAAAACCAGAATGTGGCTGCGAGCCAGCCTGCCTGGCTGTGCAGAGAGTGACCCGGCACTCATAAATTATTCCACCCATGCCATGGCCACCTGTGCAGGGGCGTGCTGAACTGCCCTCCAGTGTGACCTGATGGTGTACCCGCGCACACACAGATACGAGCAGTCAGGAACAGAGCTGCATGACACATTCTGCATATCCCCTCCCCAGCGGAAAGAGGGTATAGACTGGGGCATGACGCTTGACTTTCCAAATTAAAGGGGCACCTGTCATACCCCAATACCGAAAGGTGCTGTCCACAATTAAACAGATCTAATCTTGTTATTTAAAAAAATGGAGGAAAAAAATAAATAAATAAATAAATAAAAATAAAAATAAAATAAAAAAATCACACCTTCATTCATTCAACGTGGTGTACTGGTCATACTGGGCTTTCTCTGAAACAACTTTTAAAACTAGATCAGGTTAGAACTAGAATGTGATTTAAATAAATGTGTGTAAAACCCATTACATGTTCTATGAAATCTTTCTTTAGGTGATTTGAAAGTTCTATTTGCAGCACCGTGTATGTGGAAAAATGCATAATGTTATATGGGATACCGTAGCATACTGGTATTAAATAAATAGGATATTTATTATCCAAATATTGATTTATTTCATATCAACTTTTTGCACCATTTCCGGACTGCAAACACTATATTGTAAGGTATGTGTAGCACATCGATTCTCTCAAACCCACCTGCTCTTTCTCACACACATTAAAAGATCTTAGAAACTGCCTTGTGTGACAGTGCAGTCTACAGATACTCCCCGATTTCCAATGAGGATACGTTCCCACAAAGCCATCGTAGGTTGGATTGATTGTAAATCGAGAAATTTAATATACACTTTATATATTCTAGTGCATCCTATATTAAACATTTGCCATGGCTTTTCTTACGACATTTCCCAACACTGATCACTTCCATCACTTGACTTGCTATGTCAAGCAGGGCCGAATGCTGATGCATGTAGTACTGTGTACATATATACTATATGTTTAAAACACGTACATTAAACAACAGTTGAACAATAAGTCATTAATATAAACATTATGATTATGTTATAATAAAGTATTGAACATCTCTTGTAAGCAATAATGTATTAAAGTGAAAAACATTTTGTATTAAACATGAAAAAACTATTCTTGGACTACAGCAGCTTCCTAGCACGCCTATCACGTGATGTAACGCACTGCCGACTTCCTCATGCGAGTGCTGGTGAGCACTGTGTATACAGCTTTTAATATCAGCGTGAAGTCAAAATATCGTAAACAGGGAGTGACTATAGTTCCTTCTGTACGTGCATCTTGAGCAGGTATTTCAGAAGACAGCAAGGAACTGAGAAGTGTGCAGAAACAGATGAGCACACCGGTGTGCTGTGTTGCAAAGATGCACTTCTTATTCTACTTGTTTCTCCCCTCACGTTGAGTCAGCTAGAGATTAACTCGTAAATAAAATCTAATATGCAACTACCCAGCAATCAAGACACGGTCTGTCTGTGTGTGTGTGTGTGTGTGTGTGTGTGAGTGACTAATTGGTTGTGTGCTCCCTTGCTCATTATCTCTCATTTGGACTAGAGACTATTCTTACTTAATTGATGTTATTAGAGATTTTATAGTGCAAGTTACTTGTGTGTTTGTTTATGACTTTCAACAGCTTATTTGTAACAAGCTATAAATGACAATGGTAAGTGTATTGTGCCTGTCCCATTGTAAGTAGTGCTCCTTCTGTTTGTCCTCCCACTACCTGTATATGCTCTCTGAGCCATAACTATAAAAACTTTTCACATTCACGCCTTTAGTCTCTATCTGGCTGATCTTCAATGTTTTTCCTAATACTGTCTATTAATGCCTTTTTTGGCTTCCGCCAAACAAAAGTATCAGGTCCATCAAGGCCTCCTCTTGAGTGTTACTGCTTTTAAACATGGTCCTAATAGAACATTACTGAATTTTAAAAATAAAATTCCAAACGCTTCGGCACAATAGCTAACTGAAGCATTTATGTATCATGAGCATATGTTTTTCCTTATGAAAGTCCCCTTAATTTACATTAAAGTTGCATAAAAGATCATGTAACCACAATTTCTGCAAACAAAAGTGCTCAGAATGTAATGTGGTCATTAAACGGTGAACACCTGTAGTTTATTATTAAAGGTCCTATTGAAAATGTAATAAAAGGCACTTAACAAGGCAGTACCTTCCACATACAAACAATCAACAGTACACTGAATATTAAGGAACATCAGGAATTGAGTTTTTTTTCTAAAAAAGGTTGCCTTTCTAAAACAAAACCATAAACAAAACCCGAGGGTACTCTATCCAAATAAATTCCACTGGAGAATAAAAATTGAAATATAAAGGTAGCTATGGCAACAGGAGGATCAACAAAGCATGAGTTCTGAATAATCAAAAGCAAATCTTATGTCGCTGGGACCAAAACATTCAATCACTGCTCCTACACATACAAATCTAAAAGACTATCGGCTAAATATTACCCTACGAAAAGCTGGCGGAGGAAACGCCGACAGCTGGTATGGTTTTCTCCTGTGTTTATCTATCATATGCATGATGTGCTGTTCATCTGCAACCAAGCAGAGCAAAAGGCACTTGGTCTCCTCCCGTTCATCTGCAGGAGTCTAATGTAGGTTTGGAACACAGCCTTTACTGGAGCTCCACTAGGACAGATCAGTCTCCTGCCGGCACAATCTCAAAATACGCATTATAAATAAGAGGAGCATGAGGGAGAGCTGAGCAGGGAGCTGATGAGGAAGAATGAGTGCTTGGAGAGCATAGCGGTTTCCAATAGCATGAAGCTACTGAACAGTTACTCCACCTCAGCCGTAATCAATCCAGCCATCAATTCGCTTGGTTACAGAGCAGCCATCGGTCAAGTCGATGATCGATCAAATCTGGAGGTTTAATTAGCGAGGGGCTCGGTTTCAAGGTGGGACTACGAGAGACGAGGAGAATGTGTGAGGATGGGTAAAGTGAGCAGTTTGAAGGGTGAACGTGGACCAGGGCATGCATTATTCATGGCCTTGAGCCAGGGCTCCCCTGTAGTAGAGTCTGGTGGTTCAGTCTGACGTGACTGTGCCTGGAAAAGTAGGCCGGTCCATTAGAAATAAAAAATAAATAAATAAATAAATTAAAAAAAAAAAAACACATAGCACCCCCAGAAGCACAGCTCTTACACACAGAGCAGACACTGATTATGCTGTGTGTGTGTGTGTATGTGTGTGTGTGCGTGCGCGTGTGCGTGTGTGTGGTTCCTGAGGGAGCGTTAACTGGATACTACTCAAGGGCCTCATCAGAGCATTACTTCTTATTAGTACTCTTAATTACACTGAGATGAAAATCCAGAGAGGCTCTTCACTCCTGCGCTGGGGTCATTTTACAGTGAAGCGAGATCAATAGTTCAAAATGTTTTATAAAGTCATGGGCAGTGGAAGGGCACGGCGAACACGCACCCAACTCAATTCAGTAAATAAAAGCTGTACAATCACCGGCCACTTTATTAGGTACATGCTCAACCGCTCGTTAACTCAAATAATTAATCAGTGAATCACATGGCAGCAACTGGATGCAGTTAGGTTTTTAGACGTGATCGAGATGACCTGCTAAAAGTCAAAATGGGGAAGGAAAGTGATTTAACTGACTTTAAATGTGGTATGACTCTTGAGTGTTAGAGATTGGTCAGAAAAAGAGACAATATCCTAAGAGCAGCCGTTCTCTGGGGCCTGGTAGCCTAGAGGTGAAGGTACTGGACTCTGGACCTCCTGGTCATGGTCATATTCAAATCCCACCTCTGCCAAAGCTGCCACAGTCGGGTCCTTAAGTAAGGTCCGTAACCATAATGATTGTTTGAATCTGAATTTGCTAAATGCTGTAAATGTAAAACGCTGTGTTGGTTTCAAATTTTAAATTCACAAGAACATCTCAATGCACAACCTTGAAGCAGATTGGCTACACAGAGTGTCACTGTTGTGGCTATAACACAATCGGACAACAGTAGATTTAATGCTGTCTGGGCTGATGAGTCTCGGTTTCTGTTGTAATCAGTTTCCTCATTCTCAATCAATCTGAGTCAATCTCCTCAGCGGTCACTTTAAGGAAATCACACTGAAATGTACTGCAGCAGAGTACTACACAAGACATCAGAATGTTTTTGAATCATTAAAACATTACACTGCATTCTGCTGTTTCTTTGTCCACTCACAATGTCCGGTACGAGCAAGCAGATATGCAAATGATCAAAATAAAAAAGAAAACGCTGAGGAATAGCTTAAATACTATTAATCAATTTGAAGGTTCCTTCGAAATTCTGGACGTGGCCTTGATTTTTAATAATGCAACCTGTATCAGCTTTGTACTAACACTTCCCTTTTCATGGGAAATTTAGAATTGGGTGGAAATGTAGGACAGAGAGGTTAATGAAGACAAATGAATGTGAAAAGCACATTAAAGTGAACATTTAGTCATATCTAGCTAACTACTTTCAAAAATGAACTTTATTGCAGGAACATAAAGGTCAATATGGTCTGGCTAGACATTGCTGTTCAATCACTGAAATCGATGGCGTCCTTGTATGTAAATGAATTTCATTTTACACTAATTTAGAAGAAAAACTAAACAGTATTAGAAATGCATTTAAAAAAAAAAATCATACATCCACTGTGTCACACTTACTTTGACTTCTATTTCATTGTAGATAGTATGAACCTGACATATTTCATCTGTTGTATGGTCAACTTTATTTCATCTGTCACTGTATTTCCAGCTTGCAACACATTCAAAATGTAGGCAATTTAGGGTTGGTAATGTGGATAAAAACTCACTTATTGTGATTTCAGACAAGTGATATAGATCATGATTTGGTTCAAAAGCAGTATCCACAGAAGGCTGAGACACTGAGGAGCAGAGCTGTGTAGAGGATCTCTCCTCTGTCAACAAATGGGTGCCATATGTATTGAGAAATTTGAGTAAAGGGGTGCAAGTCTGAGCTGAAGACCAGCGATCTCTGCATTGGCTTCTCTGGGCTCAGAGGCATTTGTGATGGACTATTCCACAGTCTAAACGCATTGTGGTCAAGGTCTGGGATTAAACTATTATTGACCAGGGTCTGTATCAGTGTTCTTGGCTGTGGTCAGTTATACTTCTGTTATGGTAGCATTAATGTAGACGTAAACAATGTAAACAACTGACATGCTAGCTCAGGCAGCACGGTGGCTCAGTGGGAAGAACTGCTGCCTCACAGCAAGAAGGTACCAGGTTTAATCCAAGGGTGCAGAGGCCTGGATGACTTCTGTCTCCCAGTATCTGCGTGGGTTTACTCCGGGTACTCAGGTTTCCTCCCACAGTCCAAAGACATGCGTGTTGGGTTAACTGATTACTCTAAACTGGCATTGACCTGTGTGCGATGTCGATGAGATGGCCACTGATGCCGATAGCGACGTTAAGGAAGCCAAACAAACAAACAAACAAGTTAGGTCAATGGTTGTGTGCCCGCCCCACAATTGTGTGTCGGCCTGTCTGGGGTGCCAAGGCGCTCACAAACTTGAATTGAATTAAAAGAGAAAACCGAAAGGTGGCAGCAAATATAACATGCTCTTTTTTTCTACGTCTCTGCAGTCTCCTTTATGTTTTATTACAAGCGGCGACCCAGTGGCGAAACCCAAATCCCTACGGAGTTCAGCCTAAGGTTAAAGAAAACAAAGTAAACTAGCGGAATGAGACGGGCGCACATCAAAGCAAGACGAGTGTGTGTTGGTATTCACGGTGGAAAATGAACGCTGCTCGTAAGGGTCATGAACACCCCGCTGAGTTCCGGAGTAGATCCCCACGTCAGAGGTTAATCCAGTTTTCCTTTTCTCACGCACACAAATGCCCATCTCTCCGGCGGCACTTCCCTCGCGCACGGTGTGACATTACTGGTCACCGAATGCTCCGGAGACGGAACGTAAATCCGTATCCTTGGGCCGAGTCGATTGGGAGAACTACAGCCTCTTTCAGCTTCAGGGGAAATGTGTATTCACAACGAAAAAAGGGGCACAAATGACGCCGTGATGCTGAATTCTAATGCCTTTAAAGCCAGACAGTCTGAGAAAGGCATATTGTTTTTCTAAACATGATTACGAGTCATATCAGCTTCCTGCCCGGTACCTCGTTGCTTGGCGGCGGATGTAGTGGGTTGAGGATAATCAGAAGCTCTGTGGGAAGTTGGTTTCACCCTGCAGTGTCAATGCTGGTGGCCATATTGTGTGGAAGGCACATAGAACTAGGCACAGCCACCAGCCTATCACACAGGTTCAGGCTGCACGCTGCGTATAGTTCACTATGCTACATAAACCCGCTGCTCATGCACCATATGCAGCATGCACACGTGATGGGTTAAGGGCTTTCACAGTGCGAGAGCTTTTCTCACATTTGCTACGTATATCATTTGTATCGGAGTAAATTTGCCAGCACCTGTAAAAGACCCATGCAGCTGCTTTCTCTGACCGAATGTTTGTGCTATTCAGCCATGCGGTGAAAAATCAAAAGCTACACCTTTATCAAGAGGGAAAAACGCAGCTCGTCCAACAATATAATGTCCCAGGTGCAGTAGAGGGAAAAGGTCATCATTAAACGGTAATAATTTTAGCGATGGTATAATGACCATATACAAATATTTATCAGTGTAATTATTAGGAGGCACAAATTACCAGAAATATTTACACATTATTTCCACAGAAATCTGTACAAAATGGCTTCTGCAGGCAATGGTCTGTATTTAGTGCAACCTCCCGGGATACTGACAGCCTTCCAAAAAGACAATTCCTGATCAAGCTTTTGCTGATTGGACAAGTGTCCACTAGGCATCCTGATGAAGCTGCCAGGCATTGCCCAATTATAAGGGGAGGTCCTTTTAAATTGTTGCCACTCACGTTTTGTCGTTTGGTTATATATTTATTTATTCTTAAGATGTACAGGCTTGTTTGGGTTGTATTTTTCCCATTTAAGGGACTGCATTTGAAGATGATAGTATCATAGCGGGGTGACTAGGTTGTCCCTTTTGGTATGAGGGACAAAGTATGTAAACGAGAAATGTGCCCTTTTATTCCATGGTAACATATGATCCAAATAGGGAATCTGTCTCATTTTGGTCTGGATTTCACAGCAGTCTATTCAACCTGTGAAGGACGCAGCTTTGTAGACCACATCTATGCCTGCGTCCTTCCAGGGATCTGAGGGCCATATTAAACACGATTGGTTCTTCGAATGCAGTGAGAAACACTAACTGCTTCTGAATCAGGATGATTAGTTATCCCTGAAATGGATGAATAAGGAGCTAGGAGCAATTTGAGGCAACTTCCATTGTTATTATAGCCACACCCCCTCAGTGTTCTGACCGTTCACCCTCAGATGACATAATAATAAGTTGAAATTTACAAAAATCTCCACCCAAGGATGCTTTACAACAAGTATAACAAAATAAACATTTACACAAACTATGATACACAGTTCAAGATAAGCAAACGCATTAAACAGAGGAGGTAAATAGAATAGTTTTCAGAAGAGATTTAAATTCTTCGATATTTGAAGCATACCTAACAGACAAAAGAAGAGGTCCAGAGGGTGGGAGCAGCCACAGCAAAGGATCTCCCACCCATGGAGGAAAGCCTGAATCTAGGGACAGAAAGACGGTAGCAGAATCTTGTACTGGATGCATTTCTAAACCGGGAGCCAGTGTAGTTGGTTTTGGTTTGCGATAGTATCCTAACGCATCGTTAGTAGTTTTGGATGTATTGTAAGATATGAACTGACGAAGAAGAAAGACCGTATAGAAGCAAATTGCAATAAATAGAACTTCAATCTAGAACAGTAACGTTAATACTAGTCTAGAGCTTAAAACGAGATGATGAGTAGCACCACTGAGAAACCAAATACAAAACACCAGTCCACTGCACGGCATCGCACACGTGCATGCTCTGTCGCGCTCACTCGCGTTGGCCGATCCACCGCTCTACAACAACCCCCTCCTCTTCTTGCACTTACTACAAACAGGCTCATCTTCCTTAACTTGTAATTTAATTCCATTATTTAAATGAAACCATCTGCTCCCAGTGCTGCGGCTCATTCAGACTGAGCTCAGTGAATGGATTGAATGACTGTAGAATTCAAACGAGGTCATGCGCACCACTCCGTTTTCAATCGATCTTGTTGTATATTGGAGATATTTTCGTACGGGCTTAAGGGTTCAGTGACAAAGTGAGCCTAAAGTAGGCTTATCAGCTGCCTTGCCATATCGATTGTCCTTGAGACAAACTAAATTACACAGATGTGAGCAAACAGGTCTGCGTTAACAACATAAATTAGGCTCGTGATTAAATAAACCCTGAAGGAACGGTGTAGAGACAAATCCTTACAAGAGATGTAAACGAGTTAAATAGAAATGATGGCAACGAACCAATCATTCGCTTTAGTCGGCGATTCCGAACGTGGGAGCTCGGTGCGAGACGGTGGTGGTGCAGCCCTTAAGACACTGGATTATGGATCAAGAGGTCCAGGGTTCAAGCTCCAGTGCTGCACGGTCGCCGTTGCTGGGTACCTAAACGAGGCCCTTAACTCACAATTGCTTGGATTGTACACTTGGATTGTTATCAGTTGTGAAGTCGCTCTAGATAAGAGCATCTGGTAAATTGTAAGACTAAAAAGTGAAAGAGCTCAAGAAAACAAGAACAGAGGACACGTTTGAGAGCAAACGTGGGTCAACATAGTTTAGTAATTCCCTAATTTAGTTGTGCACCCCTGCCTTAATGATAACGGGGTGTGAGGGGTATGCAACTGTATGCAGGATCAAATGTATTAACCTGTGTCTACAAATGGCAGCAAGCTACAGTAACACCAAATAAACACATTTAAGCATTTTAGTACCATTCACAATAATGTGGCATATAATCTCAAAGAAATCCACCCCCATGCTTAACAGTTGGGATTTTTTTCGTCAACCTCTTTTTTTCCTACAATATTTCAATTGTAGGTATGCGTAGTTTCATATAACAGGAAATCATTTTTTAAAAATGAAAAAGATGGTCACCTTAACAGCCAGTCAATGCTGCAAATCCAAAAGCAGAGCCTTGGGTACTTAATTTACTCAAAAGTCATGTTCTTGCATGCCCATTAGCTCAGGTTTGGACTAGAGGCTGTGCTCCGTTTATGTGTTAAAGAGACAATTGGGCACGTTTCTCGTGCACGTTTGGATAACTTTATTATGTTAATTTGAGACAAGCAGCAAATGGTGCTTGTAAGTGTATGTGCCTGTCCTATTGTAGGTACTACTACCTTGTTTGCCCCATTACCTGCATATCTCTCATCTATGACTATATAAATTTGTTCAGATTCACTCAAGCCTCAGTTTCATCTGGCTCATCTCCTGCGTTGTTCTTAATACCATGTAGAAACACATTTTTGACTTTGATCAAAAGGCTATAGCACCTGTTTTTTTTCATGACGCAGGTTTGTAACAGTGCATTTTCCATGAAGTCACAGTCAAATTGATTTATAGATTACTTTTTACAATGGTGTATTGTATCAAAGCAGCTTTACAACATTACATTACCTCAAACCCACATTTAAGCAAGCCAAGGGTGACACAGTGGCAAGAAAAAAAATCTCTGAATAAAGACGAAAGAAATCTTGTGAGGACCAAGACTCAAAAAGGGACCCCTGCTCCTTGGGTGGCCTTGTGTGATAATTGAATAATTAAGTTGTAGTAATAGTAAAATTAATTAAATAATACAATTTCAATCAATAATACAATTTTAATTAGTAACAATACACAATACGTGTATTTTCTCCAGTTACTGTGAATGTCCATGATTAACACAAACGGCTAATGTAAAAAAAAATAATAATAAAATAAAAAAAGTAATAATAATAATAATAATAATAATAATAATAATAATAAAAGCGTATGTGTAACTGATTAGGCTTCTGACATCGTAGCATTCCACCGGTGTTTTCAACTTCAAACCTTCCTGCAGTCTCTTGACAGTGACATCAGGGCTTTGCTTTGCATGCCAGTTTATTATGTTCATATTTTGAATTTCACAACCATTTTGACATGCAAACAGAAAATGTTTATGTACAATTCCATAAGCATCTTATGATTTGAGAGTTAATTATCATTATTTCCAGATCCTTAGCCAGCTACATTAAGGAAGTGTATGTGCAACACACTGTGTTTACATCTACAATTGTGTTCACCTGACTTAGAATAAAGGCAAAAAGGTGCATCATATACGGTTAACCCCACCTTTCTAGTGCCGATAAAGAATATTCAGGTAACAGCAGTATATAATAGGATTTAATAGATCTTCTGGTGGAATCTCTACCTCGTTCGGCACCTTCAAAAAATGCAAACCTTTAGTCGTGTCAATTTAATACACAAAAATTGCTCACAAAAATTCAGGGATGTTTAATTATGGGATATTTTATTTAAAAATAGCCCCCAATATGTGAGCACTATATAATGATGCAGAAAATATTTCTCTCTCAGTTTCTTAGTCTTTTGTTACACCCTTTTCTGTACGTCTGTGTGTGTGTGTGTGTGTGTGTGTGTGTGTGTGTGTGTGTGTGTGTGTGTGTATGCGCGAGAGACATCTGAGGCATCTCAAATGCAAGCAGCACTCTAGAAGTACCTGAGTGTTTACACCTGTGCCGTGTCTTCACCACTCTAAGAGAGTGCTTCATTGGCTGTACTTTCTACAGCCTTTCAACCCTTGATCGTGTTTTTAACCTTTCAACTAAGCTGGGGTTTTTGATTCTGCACTTTTCATGATTCTAGCTTTGCTTTCACATCCTGTCATGGCTTTTTTTTTTTTGCTGTAAGAGCATAAATGTAAAAAGTAGAACAATTTCACAATGTCAGTGGACTGTGGACCAGAAGGTACAGAGTTTAAATCCCACGTCTGCCAAGCTGCCACTGTTGGGTCCTTGACAAAAGCTCTTAACCTCAAAGTGCTTTGACTGTAAAACTGTATCGGTTGTAAGTGAGAGTAGAGGCAAAATGCCAATCAGAGGCACCATAAATCGTAGATGATTTACCAGGTTTGATTTTCGGTGGGTGGCACCGCTGCCTCACAGCAAGAAGGTCCAAGGTTCAATCCCACAGTGGAGCAGCCTAGGTCCTTTGTGTGGAGTCTGCGTGTCCTCGCAGTGTCAGTGTGGGTTTACTCCGGGTACCCAGGTTTTCTTCCACAGTTCAAAGACTTAAATAGTGTCCCTAAAATTGGCCTTTAGAGTGTGTGTGTGTCCAACAGTCCTTTGTTTTATTCATGCTTTTAATTATTAGTTACAAATAAATATATTAGTCCATTTTTGTATATTGTGGTGTCAGATTAATCTCGTTAACATTACTTCTTATGGGGAAACTTGATTCAGAGTTCAAAAAGCCTTTTGGATCCAAATAAGCTCGAATTCCGAGCTTTTAGAATAGATTGTGTGTGCATATCATGATTGGATTACACCTTTTAGCTTACTTTAGCCCTACACAAGTAGAAACATAAAAACTGAATATTCTGATCGACACTTAACTTACACTAACCGATGAACAGTTTGCAGTGTTTACTATACATATATATTTTTTTTTTTCATTTTTCAAATGCATCGCAACTGCATATACAAAACAGCCATGCTTTAACGTTTGCAATTTTCAAAACCTGCTAAAGTTAGCATATTTGCAGTACTCACTAATCACTTTAATTGGTCCAAAATGACATTAGGCTTAAAGCACAGGCTTCTGATTTAGTAGTGGATCAAATCCAAACAGCAGGTTGCAGAATTCGAGTAACATTGTTGTTCATGTCTCTGTGGAATCAGCTCTGGTATTTACTACACTGCTCACAAACATTATTGGATATTTGATCATTTCATTTCATTTTGAATTAACGCCTCATTTTTGTGAGTGGTATAGTTGAAGTAGAACCAGATGGAGCACAAATGCGTTTTTTTTGCTGACCACACAAAGTTGCTCGGCACGTTAAATATTACACAGCCACAAACCAGGCTCGGAGTTCTTATTTAAGGTGACTTTAATTAGGAAGCTGAACCTACTAGAGTTCCGATTATGTACACGTTTGACTATGACTATGACTGTCCCAGACAACACAACAAGCAGCAGTGACATGCAATGATCAGTACATCAGGCAAAATTCAGCACTAAAGAAACGCATTATGCATCTTCAGGCCGAGATTCAGACCTCGGAGCCCCTAAATGAGACATGGTCCTACAAGGATACCTATAACACAAAACTGCCATGAACAGAATGGAATTAGTTATCCCAAAAGTAACCCAATTCTATTATAGCCATCCTAATTACAGTAAGCAAGCTATATAATGTGTCTTTGCACCTTAATTTAAACAAGAAATGGTGTCAATCACACACCTCTGCACATCCCTACAGTTGTCGAATTGATGACAGAAACGTCAAAACAAATCCCTATCTATAGCACAATTATGTTTGAGTTTTTCGCGTCAACCAATGCTGTGACAGTGACACCATTTTTAAACAAATCCAGCTAGGAACTAGGTGTGTAATATGTATCATCTCTAATAACATATTACTCACTCACTTCACTGTGTCATGTGACCAGGTGGGATAGCATGCACACAAACAGATCAAGCTAGCATTGTGCATCAAAAGGCATGACCAAATTCAAAATAAGTGAACAAACTGCATCAGGAGACAAAATTCAGACGATAGATTTAATTGCCACATCCTCAATAGTGTGGAGGTGGCCTGGCTTTGAAAAGACGGGTGTTGGCGAAAAGAGGCTGAACCCTTTGAAAACACCATAACAACGAACCTGCACTGATAATTGTGCCCAAGTGTCTCTCAAGCGCGCTCTTTTGTTCTTGTTAAAAAGGTCGAGGGTCCGTCGACCAGTCACAGGTCACCATCTGTGAACTAAACACCATGCAAACTATGATGATTATGTCAAAAATGGCTTAGATTCGGATTCAGAAAACTTTATTCATCCCCTAAGGGCAACTGAAGCCCCTACAAGCCATGGCACTAGCACAAAAACACACACAGCAAACAGAGGAATCATTCTGCTAAAAAAGTGCATTACAGCAAGCAAAGCAACAGATGGCACGACAAATGTTGTCACTAAACACGGTGCCAATCCGGGCAGTCAAGAAAGATGGCTCCAAACCACTCACGAAATCACAAGTCACGTCATGCAAGTACGCCATACTCTGTGTAAATACATTACGGCATTATGTAAATACGTCGGAATATCACGATATGGATGTTTTATATCATTAAAAAAAATACCGGTATTATCGCAAACGAAACGACATGGCACACCCCAAGCAGGAACTGCATGATGCATTCATGCCCATTTAGTTATCATGGAGCAAAATCTCCCCCCAAAAAATAAAAAAAATAAAAAAAAATAATAAAAACGGCATCCAATAGAATCCAAGCCTCAACGAAGTGAGGCTGCTTTGAGAGCAAAGGGACCTCCTATAAAGCATAAATATAGTGTTCCTAATAAAGTTCTCGGTGACTGCACACGAAACGGTTATCTCTGAAAAGCAAGGTATCTATAGCTGTGCTTTGAAATACATGAACTGAATTGAAAGTTCTTTATGGGTTCCTGGCTCTTTTCTCTCTGAACTATTGGCATTGCTGTTGTGTCAGGTCACGTTAACCTGCACTGATAATTGTACCCAAGTGTCCCCCAAGAGCGCCCTCGCTGCAAATGACAGCCATTTTGTTCTTGTTAAGAGGTCGAGTGTCCGTCGGCAAGGCACTATGTAAACCGATACATCCCGATAGATTTTTATTAATACTGAAACGAAGTGTTCAGGCAAGTGAAAGCTTTCAGTGTGCTCTCAAGGTAAAGCTGCTAAAGAGCAAAAAGGGACGGGCAGGTTTCCGGCACGGCCCAAAAAACTGGCTCCCTTTGTTTGGTCTCTTTGTTTCAGAGGAAAATGGAACTGAAATATTCCCTATTCACAAGCGCATGGCGACAGGTTGTGTGAGGCTTTTGTTTTTGGGCTTTGGACTTTTTTTTTTTTTTTTGTGTGTGCGCGTGTGCGCGCGTGTGTGTGTGTGTGTTTATCAGAAAAGTAATGAGGGAGCTTGTATCCATAGTGACAGCTGGCCACACACACTGTTGTTTAGCTGTAACAGAATAAGAATAGGTGGCTCAGGGATGGCCGGTGACTCGGCGAGGCCCTTAACAAGCTGTCATGTTTCTCTTTGTTATGCTGTATGAGAAAAGAAAAGGGCTTTTAGCTCCATTAACTGCCACTGCATTACTCCGCTCTGTGTCTGGACCCCCGAACGTGAGCAGAGTTTCAGTTATCAGAGCCGATGCCTTGACCGTTGTCTAGTGCCATTAAATACAAATTAATGCTGCAGAGAAAGATGAGGCAGGTTGAAAGCCAGAAGGGCGTGTGCACGTGTGCGTGGGCACGAATTGTGACAACAGCGGGGCGAAGTGATGGACGAGGGCAACAGAGATCAACGGTGCTAAGTCGAGGCTGTACCTGTGCTCGTCCCTTCTGTAGATGCCCAAGCAGCCCAGGGATGTTGTCTTTTCATATTTGTGGTGCCTGAGAGCATCTTGAGGGTGAAGTGGGTCATAAATTAAAGGCTGCATTCTTGATAGCCCAAAGACACAAGATACGAATCTGTCAAAGTTGGTCAATTTAAAAAGAATTGGTTTCAAAGCTGTCTCATGGGGACACTTCAGCTCGGTTTTGTAGCCTTAATTTATCTAAAGCATCCTGTGACGTCTTGACTTTATTTCTGTCCGAGACAGATGTTTTGTCTTTTGTTTATTGCACAAACTCGCGTGGACTGACGGTCTTTTACCTCAGGTTTGGTGAGCTTGTTTCCGTGCTTCATGTCAAAGAAGCAGAAATGGGCTGTAAGGACTATTTTTGTCACGCACAACCATGTGTTTAGGTCAGTCGCCGATCTAAGAGGCAATTCGCACTTTAAGCAAAGAACAGCTGATTGTGATGATTATGTTCCATTGATTATTAACACCAACAAAATGGGATTTAAGCAAAAATAGCTTGGGTATAGAAGCTACTTTTGAAGGGTAATTTACAGTTTTGAAGTAAGCGCATATACACTCACTAATCGCTTTATTGGGCAACTTGTCTCTATTGTTACTGACCATTTTTCCACTTACCATGTAGGTTCCACAACTGTAGACCTTAGTGTGTTTCTCTACATACCTTTTTCAGTCCATTCCCCATTTGTGAGAAGCCCACAGGACCAGCACAGATCAGCTACTACACTGCTCACAAAAATGAATATGAAGCAATTACAAAAGAAGCGTTTGATTTTATTCTGTTAAACAACATCATAAAAAAAGCAAATGAAATGTCAGAGAAAGATGTTCGATAACACGAATGAGATGCAAACTCAATTATGGTGATTGAGTAGCAAGTGATATATTCATGGGGGTGAACAGAAGCATGTCAAACTGAACGAGAGTGTCCCACATTGACTATTCAGTTGGGCGTCTGGTCACTCAAGACTGCCAAAACGGACTGGCAGTGAGTATGGAGCATGGACAGGATCAGATTGGCCAGACGTTCTTGTAGGATCCTCTGCCACTTTTGCTCCAGGGAAACTTCCAGCTTAAAAAGTGTAGTGGGAGGTTTTGGACTGTCTGCCAGACCTCTTCTCAGTACATTTGAAGCATGTTCAGTGGGATTCAGGTCTGTAGAACATGAAGCGCAGTTCATGCGTTCACTTCCTGCCTCCTGAAGCATATTGTTGATGAATCGCATGGTGGGGCCGTGAATTATTATAAGGCTGATTGTCAGGCTGTGACTACTAATGACTACTCATTACGGGTTCAGTGCCGATGCTCATCAGCCCACTTTCTACTGGTTCCACAGGGTTTAGCAAATAACATATCAACAGACATCACATCATTGGTCGTCGGGCATGTAGTCCAACACCAGACTGCAAAGCCGATTTTGTATAGTCTGGGTGCATAACGGTCATCCAGTGGCAGCAAGAAACTGTCCCTGCACCTTCTCCTTCTCGCCAAGAAGGTCAAGCAGCAGTCATCTCTTTCTGTTGTGGCAGATGGGTGACCCTTCCCTAGTCTTTTTCATACTGTTCCCCTTCGGGATGTCCCAAGTCCTGTTGACGCTGGCCTGTTTGACCAGAGTCCCATGACTCTCCAAGCTATGCATTTAGGCAAACTGTGTTGCAGGACGTACACTTAAGATCAGGGAACGTTTAGCCTCTCCAGCACTTTCAGCCTAAAAGGCATATATAGTGTATTTTCACCAGTAAAATCAAAGCTATGTTCTAGTTTTAAGATATGAATGCTTAATTTGTATTGCTTTTCATTTATTTTAAAATATCCCCATATGTAAGGGAGCAGTGTATTTGGGTGGTGAATCAATTTCAGCACTGCAGTGACACTGATGTGCTGGTGGTGGGTTACTGTGTGTTGCGCTGATACTAGACAATCAGACACAGTAGTGTTCCTGGAGGTTTTAAGCAGTGTTCAGTCAGTATGCATTTTAATACCATAGTATTTTACTTGCACTCCGAGTGACCCTAATGGAACCTAGTCCTCATTTCTAAGTAGTGCACAGGGGCAGAGAAACCGCTGTATCAACATGTTTTGGTGTGCAGCATTTTCTGAGCTACTACAGCCTTGGACGGGAGTCACCAATCATACAAGCGAAGGCGTTACCCTTATCCCCCCAACATCTCAAAATTCAGTTTGATTCACGAGCGAATCGTGGGCTTCAGCAAACGAATGGGACTACAGTAAATGATCCAAAGTTTGGGTCGGGAAGGCAGTGAACAAGTCTGAGAAACACTTCATCTTAAAATCATCTTAATGGCAATTAAACCTGGAAGGTAATGAAAATCACAGCTTATGCCCTTAACTATCCCCTGCCAGCCAGGATATTTTGTTCATTTTTCAGCAGCCGTGTTCTTTTTGGGCAGCAAGAGATTAAAAGTCACCTTTATCAAGAGCGACTTATAATTGATCTTGCTCAAGAAAGTTTGCACAGAGTTGCAGCTCGGCAGGGGTCAGATTAAAACCCCCCACACCCCCAACTTGGCACTCCAGAGACTTGTGATCTGTGATCACCGTTTATGTGTTTTTATTTCAGTGCACCACTACTGGGTAACACTGAGCAAACTGACTGCAATCTGTGAAATACTGGCCAAATCCTCAGAAACCACCGCCGACTACTGTGCCTGCTGCTACTTTCTGCCAAGTAAACACACAAACTTAGTTTTGAGATAACCCAAGGTGACTCCTGCTGCTCCTTACATGTGGCAGCATGAAACATGAAGTAGCCTGTCAAAAAGGCAATGAGAAAGCCAGCAAGACGAGGCTGAGGAACTGTGTACAGGAGGCATGTGGTACAGCTCTGGGTCTGCTGGATACATTTGACTAGATATGTAATGTTATTCAGCTCCAATCCATACACGCAGAAACTGGTCACCAAAGCTTCCGCACCAAACACCCAGGGCTGTCACAATTACAGCATTACATAATCGTCTAATGACAATTATTAAATATGATCGCAATTAAATTGAAGGTTTGTAGGATTACAGTAATTTTCACGGTTGCAGAATGTGTGCTGGGTTGAGCCAAGCAAAATTGAACAAATGAAAAAGTACAGGCAGTGTGTATTTTTGGATGCCTGCACTCGCAATCAGTCATTTAATTCATTCACTAATCGGTCTCATATCGTATTTGTACCGTAGGTTGCGAGCGAGCCGGTGCCTAGCCGACAGGAACAACCATAGACATGGTGCCGAGCCATCGTAGGGCTCACACACTCACGTCAGGACTCAGGTCATGTAGATTCCAAAGAGGTGGAGCCCAGGGTCGGGACCGAACCAGGGAAACTAGAGCTGCGAGGCAGTAGTGCTAATTATTTATAACTAAATAATTATATGGTATCTAATCGTCAGCTGTGTCAAGATTGTGATGTGTCTATAAACACTTGTTCGATACAAAGCTCCACGCAACGAAGCGTACAAAAGGCGCCTAAGAAAAGTTAACAAGATATTCTATGGCGTTAATCCAACTAGCTTCAATAATAACCAGCATGACGTTGTTCGGCAACTACAATTAGGGACTGTGGGGGCCTAGTGTTTAAAGGACTAGACTATGGACCAGAAGGTCCAGGGTTCAAATCCCACCTCTTCCACAGCTGGGTCCCTGAGCAAGGCCCTTAACCCACTATTGCTTGGAACGGAAGACTCTTAATTGTGAGTCGCCTGCTGAAATGGCATAAATGTAAATTACTCTGACCGCCTTAATTTCTATAACATTTTGCTTGGTTTGTCTTAACTAAAGCAATGTAATCAAACAGCAGCGATGGCATTATTGCCATTATGCACCAATATTAATTTTTAAAATTAGTTTTTTGTTCTCAGTGCTTCCCTTCTCTTCTTAACTACAGGAAACTGCAGGCAACTGGACACGTTTCTATTTATGCGCGTTTACTCATTTCCTTTCGGCAGTAACAAGAAGCATTTGAAGCAACCCTAGCTGCCCACTGGTACCTAACAATATCATAGCAATGCTGGCAGGAGCCCAGGACAGCACAATTACTGCTGCTATGTCTTTGGCAAGAATGGCATCTCCAATCCCAATACTTGCCAATCATGGGCATCCTTGTGCTTGGGTATACACAAGGAATTATCGACTGAAGCCTTTCTTAACCTCATTCTTCAAGATAGGCAGCCGTTACGTGATACTGAGTAGGATTTGGTATTATTATTAAATACTATTGATTAACTTGGAGGAACTTTATGTTCAAATTCGAGGTGTACAGGTGCGTGTCGTTTAACGTCTGCATGATGTTCTGTGAAAGATGATGGTTACCATAATGGGAATTGACTAGACATTATCATAGTCACAGCTTCAGCCGCAAATCTACAGGGTATTTTTACAGGTAAATAATACAGTACGTATTCATGCCAAAGATATTGAAAACGCAAGCAGAACGCTACCATTTACAGAGCATCCCTAATGCATCTTTACCGAAGCTTAAACTATAGCTAAAGCTTATGTAATTTCTGGAAGTTTGCAATAATTATAGCAAATACAGTACTGAAGTTGTGAACCTGTGCATGTGAAAAGCCATAAAACGTCAGGGATGTTATAATACCTGACTTTGAAAGATGGAAGTCAAACATGCATTGGCAGACAGTATTACAAACACAGAAGATCAGACAGAAGAGATTCA
The DNA here is from genome assembly GCA_034779995.1 of Parotocinclus haroldoi. Taxonomy (NCBI): domain Eukaryota; kingdom Metazoa; phylum Chordata; class Actinopteri; order Siluriformes; family Loricariidae; genus Parotocinclus; species Parotocinclus haroldoi. Next base: position 27,887 of record JAUZST010017362.1, read on the forward strand.
ATGAGTGATCCAGTTTATTAAGTTCTAAGTAAAAGAGAACATACAGATAGACAGGAGACAAACAAAGGTGTACTACTCACAATAGGACACCTGCATGTACACTCACAAACATAATTTACAACTTACAAATAAGTAACAGACCAAAAAGTGAGCCTACGAGTACAAGCACACGCCCGGTAAATTGGTGAGCTTTAAATAAATGATGGACTTCTGCTCTTAGACTCCTGCCTCTGCTTGTGGATCCACAGTGTTTGGCTGTTGAGGTGACCAGCTCTTAACTTGCTTATTCTGCTTTAACCCCTGCTTATTCTAATAAAGGTCCCTGAATTTACTCAACGCAAGCACCAGTACACACGACGTCACAAACACCATATACAGCCATCAACATGTTACCAGGACACACTGGTTACCTACCCAGTACAGGATTCACAATAAAGTGCTTCTGCTGGTTTTGAAGTCCAGACATACTCTCTCTTATCTTTCAGATCTACTATCTCTATATGTTCCTTCATGCTGCTGACTCTCACCAACCATCCGTTTCTCACACTAGGCTTTGCTGGCTAGACTTGCCCACCCTAAACTCTGGAATGCCTTGCAAACTAGCTGCCATTAAGTCACTCAAAAAACTTGAACGTTTCACAGACCTGTCTCCAAGTTACTGTTCATAAGGAAGGCCACTGAGAATCTTTTTAACCAAAGAAAATATTGGTGTTATCGTACCACAGCATGGAGACCAAATCCTAAATGTCAAGAATGACATAAATCCTGAATTTGGGAAGTCATCAGTTCTGGCATTATTGGATCCGCTTCTGACAAGGACAATTGTGGAATTCTTCTAGAGAAGACGACTATCTGGTAAATATATCTGGAACAGACCTTTAATGGTTCAAGTCCTATTTAGAAGAGCTGAATTTGCTTAGAAAGAACATTTTAGCAATATGAAATTCCTCATGGATCTATTCCCATGCCTCTTTTAATTCAATCTCTAAAGGTTTTGATTTGGCCAAATTCTGTAAAAGAGCTAAATGGCTTATCACAGTTCGGCGGGAATGCTGTAGGTTTGGTGCTCTCGACTGATGATTACAACTCTCTATGCTCACCACGTCAATGTGTAGAGCAAGTTTTATGGTTTGAAGAAGGCAGGCAACTGTTTTTTTAGCTCAACAATGCGCAAATAAGTGAATTGGGTGTTGGAAGTCAAACCAAGACTGTGGTGGTGTTTAAAGTGCAGCATTCAGACAAGAACATTAAAGGCTTAAATCAGTGTTTCCTGACTATATAGGGGATTGCCCAAATGGGGTTTGAATACCTCTCATCTAGTATAAGCCACAAAAATAACTGACAAGATTTGATAAATCATGCAGTACACCTTCAGCCTAACATCATGTATTTTCATGGCATAAAACAACAAAATGCGCAGAGCTACTGTTAAATACTTGTTATTTCACATAATGTGACTGTACGTGGGTGGATACAGATGCAGTAAATGCATAAAGAATCTGAGACCATGTGCATTATGTACTATAGGTTTGCATAAATGTATTTTCTGTCAAATAGCTGCAGGGTCTGTATTAGTGATGCATGTGTTTACCTAGATTTAAAAAGATTCTAATTCGCTGCAGGCAGGTTTGATACAAGACTGAATGGAAAACCAAAAATTTACATATTAACTCAAATAGGAATATTAAATAAATGTAAACCCTCATGACGTTTGAAGCCAATTTGGCTCTCTGCTGCTTAAGAAAAAAAATGTATCTGTGTGTGCTATCCAATACTACATGGGGGCACCTCTGGTCAGATACATGCTACTGACCCTGTCCTGAATGCCTGTGTAATGTGGCGTTTCACAGGAAACGGATGAGGCGGGTGTTTATTATATACAGTGCAAATAACAGTGGCAGGGTGAATGGTAAATACAGAAAAGCAAACAGCAAGGACAACAAAGGCAAACGTAAATACACGGCAAACTGACGGGAAGGAGAGCGAGAGAGAATCAAGGTACGAATGAGAACGCCACAGAAGGCGAGGGAGAGAGAAGGCGAGGAAAGCCAGGAGTGAGTAGACCGGCGAAGAAAGCAAGACGGCCAGAAAAGGAGCACGGAATCTCAGCAAGGATGACGAGAACCGGCTAAAAGCAAAGACAGAACAGGAATTAAATCGAGGGAAATAAAGCGGGCGTCGGCAGTGCCACCCGCAGTGCGGGAGGTGCCCAGGGAAAAGGCAACCAGGCGAGATTGCCAAGGAGAAGTCTCATCCTGACAGACCCAGGCCACATTTCAGACTCAGGAAGCTCCTGGCAAGATAGAACGCAGGATTAAAACAGATTAAACCTAAATAGTACTTCCAGTGAAAGGGGGCGTCCTACCCTTATGAAAGGACTCTGACTCGGTAAGCAACTCAAACCAGTCAGTAACAAATTGGGACCACCAGCAGACAAACCTCACTATCCCACCAGAGGATGGATACAAACCAGTGGCTCAGCAGCAGCTGTGACCTGAGGTTGAAGTGTTTTTTTCGTAGATGTTCGAGTCTGCATAAAAAACATCAGGAGTTTTTGACACGTACAGACCATCGGCTGCACCTAAGCAACACAGACCAGTCCGAAACATCTTATTAATGTTATTCATGTCAAGGACAAATGCTACATCCACAAAAAAAATTAAAGCATCAGATATACAAGCGCAAGGTGTCAAGGATAAACGGTCCAGTTTTATTGACATAAGAGACCTTGATAAAATAAAAGAACACAACTGAAAAACGCCTGGCTTGTACCTTAATAAAACATTTAAAAGGGCTAATCAAAGGTAAAGTAAAATGACAGTCAAAGCCAAAGAGTAATCCTCGCTTATTGAATGAACCGCTCTCAGCACTTTTGGGAGAGAATTCCAGAGCGTTAAGTCATGGCGGCTACAGATTCCTCAGTCTTTAGTCGTGTTTTGAAGAAGACAAACGTACTGCTGTAAGGTGATCTGAGCCAAATCAATTCACTATAGCATGGAGGAGCAAGACTATGTAGATGCTTGAAGTCAATCTTAAAATCAATTCTAAAAAACACAGGCAACCAAAACATTGACTGACACTCTGGCGTAATGTGAGCCCACTTTCTCGTATGGGTCAGGACTCCAGCAGTGGCATTCTGAACTTGTTACCGATATGTCATAGATCTCTTCAGTAGGGCAGAGAGTACTGGAAGTGAATTCTCTACGTGATGAAGGCATGCAGAGGTTTTTCACTATCAGCAGGAGTTAGACTGCCCTGTACCTTTAAGATATTACACATTTAGACATGCACCGTTTTGCACACTAATTCGATTTCCATATTCTAGGGTTCAATACTATCACTTCATACGGTAGACCTTGCTAGTGCTGGTTTGGACCCCTTTTTGATTGAAGAGGGTGCAGGAAACAAATTAGGGGATACTTCAAAATGAAATTTCCCCTAATTTTTGGGAGCATACCGACATGATCACATCACATCTATGATGTGAATCCCCCATTCCACCACGTCTCAAAGGTGTTTTGCTGCATAGAGATCTGGCAACTGTGGATGCCAAACAATTACAGTAAACTCATTGTGGTTTTTGAAAACCCAGTTTGATTTCAGATCTGAGCTTTGTGACATAACGCCTTATCCTGCTACAAGTAGCCATAAAAAGACTGGAACCCATTTGCTGCTGCAACCCATATGCTTCAAGTTTCAGAGAATTGCTGCTCACTGGATATTTTCTCTTTTACAAACCACTCCCCTAAAATCGTAGAGGTGGATGTGTGCGAAAATCCCAGTAGATCAGCAGTTTTGGAAATACTGAAAGCAGCTCAGCCGGTTTCTGATGCTCGGTTTGAACTTCATCAGGTCATCTTAACCATGTCTACATGCCTAAACGCATTAAGCAACTGCCATGCGATTGGCTGATTAGCTATGTGCATTAATGAGCAGTTGAGCAGGTGTAACTAATAAAATGATGGTGAGTGTATAAGCCTATATGTCCTTCACATTCAATGATGAGAACATCTGTGTTTTCTCCCCATAACTGAAAACTGTACCATCCAATTACTGATAGCACTTGTACAGTTTACAGGGGTTTCTAGGTCTCTTTATAATCTGCTTATTGCTGATAATCAGTGTTATATCACTTAATTACAGCAAGATGTAAATGCATATACAGGTTAAAAAGCAAAGTCTTTCAAAATAGATCTTTAGAGGATTTTAGAGGCCACGTGAAAGCCCATTGTACAAGAGCACAGTTGAACAGAGAAGCCAAGAGCATTACTTAAACCTAACGCTCAGCCAATGAGCCTCAGTGGTCATTTAAGGAAGATACAGGGTTATGTTAATACTAGTCACACGTTCATACTTGGCCAATTTAGAGCAACCAGTTAACCTAATGTACGTATTTGGAATGTGAGAGGAAACCAGGAGTACCAGGAGTAAACTCACACGGACACAGGGAGGACATGCAAACTCCACACGGTCAGAGTTCGAGAACAGGGTTAAACCAAGGATCATTTGAGCAAAGTGGCAACCATTTTAACTAAACCAACCAGTTTCATCACTTTGCAGGTCGTCATTATCAACCTAAAACAGCAGGCATAAAAGACGAGTGTTGTTCATGTCTCTTTCTCCTCAATTCATTTCAGACCTTAAGGTGTGCAGTTTTGGTGCTGTGATAAGCTATAAAACTAGACAGATCGTGGTTAATTTATAAATAACAATTCTCAATTTTGCTATGAAATGAAATAATGGACTGTTGTTATCAAACGCAGAACTGTTCTTCTACTACTATTGTTCTTCTTCTACTGTTCTTCAACTGCTGTCTTAACATGTCGAAAGATTGCTCGCAGAAGCAAATGATTGACTAAGTGCCCAATATCTGCATATAATGAGCTTAAAACCTGTTTGAAGACAAAGATTAAGAACACAGTTTGAAGGCCTTGTGTGTCAAAACTATACCCAAGTGGCTTTTAGTCAAAGCACGACATATGGCACATAGCTTTTAACAGAGCTACTATTTAGCATTGTGATCAGTCTAACAGTGACTTCCTTAAATCAGGGATTTTATCACTAACATACTGCAAACTGATCACATTTAACAGAGGAGGGAAATCCAGGTGAGAGAAGAGCATCAATTAGGTTAAAGCAATAAGAGTATTAACTCTTGACTTCATCTTGTAATTTTATTTTTCAGTTGTTTTATGTTTCCACTGTTTTTCAGTGGCAAGAAAAGAAAGGTAAACCTCCATTACCTTTCAGCTTTTCACTGGTCTTGCTTGAGTTTTACGATGGTGGATGCAATTCTCCAAGGATTTTGTTTTACTAGGAATGACCTTGGTTTTGTGTGGTGTGACGGCCTGGAGTTAACGTATCAACTGACGATGACGCAAGCGAAGGTAGAGAAAGTGAAGGTGCTTTAAATCCCTAAACACCGCAGCGGTATCTGTGGTGCCAGAGCACCTGGATATCCAATTATCTTTATCCAATTATAGATTTTGTACATGCTGATGGTAAAACAATCATGACATGACAAAATAATCAAGGGATCTTTATGAGGTCAAAGAACGGTAGTAGCTTAAATTCTGATAGCACATGGGAATGTGGGTACGTCCATGCGAATATTAAAATCTCCAGTGATTAAACCACTGTCAAATTGATCGTAATCCTGAAGTGAAGTGAAATCTGCTTGCAGTCAAAGGTGGTTTTTGTAACTACACTTTGTAATACTCTGTTCTAGAATGGTCAGGACCAGCGCAGATCAAGTATGTATCATGTTGGGGTGGTGAATCAAGTGTGGCACGAGTACATTGTGCTGGCATGAGTGGATCGGACGCCTCAATTCAATTCAATTCAATTTATATAGCGCCTTTTACAATGTAACATTGTCTCAAAGCAGCTTTACAGTAATACATTATCTAAAAGGCCAATCCCAAGTTGAGCAAGC